>JAMOLF010000449.1:0-49111 GCA_025267735.1 Mactra quadrangularis | reverse complement strand
GGGCACCTGAAAAACGTGTTTAAACACCAAACCCACCACGTTTAGGTACCGAGAATACCCGTGCAAATCTCGGGACACCAGGATGAGGGGCGACTTTGGGGCTCTGTAGCCACTGCGCATCTCACTGCGCAGGTATGATTTTTGTGTAAATAGGTTGCTAACTACGTAGGGCATCGGGAAAATGTGTTTAAACAAGTAAGTAACTACATTCAGGTACCAAAAAACGCGTGCAAACCTCGGGACACCAGGATGAGGCGCCTGTTTTTGCTGTTCTATAGCCATATATAGCCATATTGCACGGTATACTTTGCGGCTCTGTTGCCATGGCGCACCTCGGTGTGCGAATGTGATTTTTTGCAGTTAGGTTGCTAACCCTCTAGGGCACCTGAAAAACGTGTTTAAACACCAAACCCACCACGTTTAGGTACCGAGAATACCCGTGCAAATCTCGGGACACCAGGATGAGGGGCGACTTTGGGGCTCTGTAGCCACTGCGCATCTCACTGCGCAGGTATGATTTTTGTGTAAATAGGTTGCTAACTACGTAGGGCATCGGGAAAATGTGTTTAACAAGTAAGTAACTACATTCAGGTACCAAAAAACGCGTGCAAACCTCGGGACACCAGGATGAGGCGCCTGTTTTTGCTGTTCTATAGCCATATATAGCCATATTGCACGGTATACTTTGCGGCTCTGTTGCCATGGCGCACCTCGGTGTGCGAATGTGATTTTTTGCAGTTAGGTTGCTAACCATCTAGGGCACCTGAAAAACGTGTTTAAACACCAAACCCACTACGTTTAGGTACCGAGAATACCCGTGCAAATCTCGGGACACCAGGATGAGGGGCGATTTTGGGGCTCTGTAGCCACTGCGCATCTCACTGCGCAGGTATGATTTTTGTGTAAATAGGTTGCTAACTACGTAGGGCATCGGGAAAATGTGTTTAAACAAGTAAGTAACTACATTCAGGTACCAAAAAAACGCGTGCAAACCTCGGGACACCAGGATGAGGCGCCTGTTTTTGCTGTTCTATAGCCATATATAGCCATATTGCACGGTATACTTTGCGGCTCTGTTGCCATGGCGCACCTCGGTGTGCGAATGTGATTTTTGCAGTTAGGTTGCTAACCATCTAGGGCACCTGAAAAACGTGTTTAAACACCAAACCCACCACGTTTAGGTACCGAGAATACCCGTGCAAATCTCGGGACACCAGGATGAGGGGCGACTTTGGGGCTCTGTAGCCACTGCGCATCTCACTGCGCAGGTATGATTTTTGTGTAAATAGGTTGCTAACTACGTAGGGCATCGGGAAAATGTGTTTAAACAAGTAAGTAACTACATTCAGGTACCAAAAAACGCGTGCAAACCTCGGGACACCAGGATGAGGCGCCTGTTTTTGCTGTTCTATAGCCATATATAGCCATATTGCACGGTATACTTTGCGGCTCTGTTGCCATGGCGCACCTCGGTGTGCGAATGTGATTTTTTGCAGTTAGGTTGCTAACCATCTAGGGCACCTGAAAAACGTGTTTAAACACCAAACCCACCACGTTTAGGTACCGAGAATACCCGTGCAAATCTCGGGACACCAGGATGAGGGGCGACTTTGGGGCTCTGTAGCCACTGCGCATCTCACTGCGCAGGTATGATTTTTGTGTAAATAGGTTGCTAACTACGTAGGGCATCGGGAAAATGTGTTTAAACAAGTAAGTAACTACATTCAGGTACCAAAAAACGCGTGCAAACCTCGGGACACCAGGATGAGGCGCCTGTTTTTGCTGTTCTATAGCCATATATAGCCATATTGCACGGTATACTTTGCGGCTCTGTTGCCATGGCGCACCTCGGTGTGCGAATGTGATTTTTTGCAGTTAGGTTGCTAACCCTCTAGGGCACCTGAAAAACGTGTTTAAACACCAAAACCCACCACGTTTAGGTACCGAGAATACCCGTGCAAATCTCGGGACACCAGGATGAGGGGCGACTTTGGGGCTCTGTAGCCACTGCGCATCTCACTGCGCAGGTATGATTTTTGTGTAAATAGGTTGCTAACTACGTAGGGCATCGGGAAAATGTGTTTAAACAAGTAAGTAACTACATTCAGGTACCAAAAAACGCGTGCAAACCTCGGGACACCAGGATGAGGCGCCTGTTTTTGCTGTTCTATAGCCATAAATAGCCATATTGCACGGTATACTTTGCGGCTCTGTTGCCATGGCGCACCTCGGTGTGCGAATGTGATTTTTTGCAGTTAGGTTGCTAACCATCTAGGGCACCTGAAAAACGTGTTTAAACACCAAACCCACCACGTTTAGGTACCGAGAATACCCGTGCAAATCTCGGGACACCAGGATGAGGGGCGACTTTGGGGCTCTGTAGCCACTGCGCATCTCACTGCGCAGGTATGATTTTTGTGTAAATAGGTTGCTAACTACGTAGGGCATCGGGAAAATGTGTTTAAACAAGTAAGTAACTACATTCAGGTACCAAAAAACGCGTGCAAACCTCGGGACACCAGGATGAGGCGCCTGTTTTTGCTGTTCTATAGCCATATATAGCCATATTGCACGGTATACTTTGCGGCTCTGTTGCCATGGCGCACCTCGGTGTGCGAATGTGATTTTTTGCAGTTAGGTTGCTAACCATCTAGGGCACCTGAAAAACGTGTTTAAACACCAAACCCACCACGTTTAGGTACCGAGAATACCCGTGCAAATCTCGGGACACCAGGATGATGGGCGACTTTGGGGCTCTGTACCCACTGCGCATCTCACTGCGCAGGTATGATTTTTGTGTAAATAGGTTGCTAACTACGTAGGGCATCGGGAAAATGTGTTTAAACAAGTAAGTAACTACATTCAGGTACCAAAAACGCGTGCAAACCTCGGGACACCAGGATGAGGCGCCTGTTTTTGCTGTTCTATAGCCATATATAGCCATATTGCACGGTATACTTTGCGGCTCTGTTGCCATGGCGCACCTCGGTGTGCGAATGTGATTTTTTGCAGTTAGGTTGCTAACCATCTAGGGCACCTGAAAAACGTGTTTAAACACCAAACCCACTACGTTTAGGTACCGAGAATACCCGTGCAAATCTCGGGACACCAGGATGAGGGGCGATTTTGGGGCTCTGTAGCCACTGCGCATCTCACTGCGCAGGTATGATTTTTGTGTAAATAGGTTGCTAACTACGTAGGGCATCGGGAAAATGTGTTTAAAACAAGTAAGTAACTACATTCAGGTACCAAAAAACGCGTGCAAACCTCGGGACACCAGGATGAGGCGCCTGTTTTTGCTGTTCTATAGCCATATATAGCCATATTGCACGGTATACTTTGCGGCTCTGTTGCCATGGCGCACCTCGGTGTGCGAATGTGATTTTTTGCAGTTAGGTTGCTAACCATCTAGGGCACCTGAAAAACGTGTTTAAACACCAAACCCACCACGTTTAGGTACCGAGAATACCCGTGCAAATCTCGGGACACCAGGATGAGGGGCGACTTTGGGGCTCTGTACCCACTGCGCATCTCACTGCGCAGGTATGATTTTTGTGTAAATAGGTTGCTAACTACGTAGGGCATCGGGAAAATGTGTTTAAACAAGTAAGTAACTACATTCAGGTACCAAAAAAACGCGTGCAAACCTCGGGACACCAGGATGAGGCGCCTGTTTTTGCTGTTCTATAGCCATACATAGCCATATTGCACGGTATACTTTGCGGCTCTGTTGCCATGGCGCACCTCGGTGTGCGAATGTGATTTTTTGCAGTTAGGTTGCTAACCCTCTAGGGCACCTGAAAAACGTGTTTAAACACCAAACCACCACGTTTAGGTACCGAGAATACCCGTGAAAATCTCGGGACACCAGGATGAGGGGCGAATTTGGGGCTCTGTAGCCACTGCGCATCTCACTGCGCAGGTATGATTTTTGTGTAAATAGGTTGCTAACTACGTAGGGCATCGGGAAAATGTGTTTAAACAAGTAAGTAACTACATTCAGGTACCAAAAAACGCGTGCAAACCTCGGGACACCAGGATGAGGCGCCTGTTTTTGCTGTTCTATAGCCATATATAGCCATATTGCACGGTATACTTTGCGGCTCTGTTGCCATGGCGCACCTCAGTGTGCGAATGTGATTTTTTGCAGTTAGGTTGCTAACCATCTAGGGCACCTGAAAAACGTGTTTAAACACCAAACCCACCACGTTTAGGTACCGAGAATACCCGTGCAAATCTCGGGACACCAGGATGAGGGGCGACTTTGGGGCTCTGTAGCCACTGCGCATCTCACTGCGCAGGTATGATTTTTGTGTAAATAGGTTGCTAACTACGTAGGGCATCGGGAAAATGTGTTTAAACAAGTAAGTAACTACATTCAGGTACCAAAAAAACGCGTGCAAACCTCGGGACACCAGGATGAGGCGCCTGTTTTTGCTGTTCTATAGCCATATATAGCCATATTGCACGGTATACTTTGCGGCTCTGTTGCCATGGCGCACCTCGGTGTGCGAATGTGATTTTTTGCAGTTAGGTTGCTAACCATCTAGGGCACCTGAAAAACGTGTTTAAACACCAAACTCACTACGTTTAGGTACCGAGAATACCCGTGCAAATCTCGGGACACCAGGATGAGGGGCGATTTTGGGGCTCTGTAGCCACTGCGCATCTCACTGCGCAGGTATGATTTTTGTGTAAATAGGTTGCTAACTACGTAGGGCATCGGGAAAATGTGTTTAAACAAGTAAGTAACTACATTCAGGTACCAAAAAACGCGTGCAAACCTCGGGACACCAGGATGAGGCGCCTGTTTTTGCTGTTCTATAGCCATATATAGCCATATTGCACGGTATACTTTGCGGCTCTGTTGCCATGGCGCACCTCGGTGTGCGAATGTGATTTTTTGCAGTTAGGTTGCTAACCATCTAGGGCACCTGAAAAACGTGTTTAAACACCAAACCCACCACGTTTAGGTACCGAGAATACCCGTGCAAATCTCGGGACACCAGGATGAGGGGCGACTTTGGGGCTCTGTAGCCACTGCGCATCTCACTGCGCAGGTATGATTTTTGTGTAAATAGGTTGCTAACTACGTAGGGCATCGGGAAAATGTGTTTAAACAAGTAAGTAACTACATTCAGGTACCAAAAAACGCGTGCAAACCTCGGGACACCAGGATGAGGCGCCTGTTTTTGCTGTTCTATAGCCATATATAGCCATATTGCACGGTATACTTTGCGGCTCTGTTGCCATGGCGCACCTCGGTGTGCGAATGTGATTTTTTGCAGTTAGGTTGCTAACCATCTAGGGCACCTGAAAAACGTGTTTAAACACCAAACCCACCACGTTTAGGTACCGAGAATACCCGTGCAAATCTCGGGACACCAGGATGAGGGGCGACTTTGGGGCTCTGTAGCCACTGCGCATCTCACTGCGCAGGTATGATTTTTGTGTAAATAGGTTGCTAACTACGTAGGGCATCGGGAAAATGTGTTTAAACAAGTAAGTAACTACATTCAGGTACCAAAAAACGCGTGCAAACCTCGGGACACCAGGATGAGGCGCCTGTTTTTGCTGTTCTATAGCCATATATAGCCATATTGCACGGTATACTTTGCGGCTCTGTTGCCATGGCGCACCTCGGTGTGCGAATGTGATTTTTTGCAGTTAGGTTGCTAACCCTCTAGGGCACCTGAAAAACGTGTTTAAACACCAAACCCACCACGTTTAGGTACCGAGAATACCCGTGCAAATCTCGGGACACCAGGATGAGGGGCGACTTTGGGGCTCTGTAGCCACTGCGCATCTCACTGCGCAGGTATGATTTTTGTGTAAATAGGTTGCTAACTACGTAGGGCATCGGGAAAATGTGTTTAAACAAGTAAGTAACTACATTCAGGTACCAAAAAACGCGTGCAAACCTCGGGACACCAGGATGAGGCGCCTGTTTTTGCTGTTCTATAGCCATATATAGCCATATTGCACGGTATACTTTGCGGCTCTGTTGCCATGGCGCACCTCGGTGTGCGAATGTGATTTTTTGCAGTTAGGTTGCTAACCATCTAGGGCACCTGAAAAACGTGTTTAAACACCAAACCCACCACGTTTAGGTACCGAGAATACCCGTGCAAATCTCGGGACACCAGGATGAGGGGCGACTTTGGGGCTCTGTAGCCACTGCGCATCTCACTGCGCAGGTATGATTTTTTGTGTAAATAGGTTGCTAACTACGTAGGGCATCGGGAAAATGTGTTTAAACAAGTAAGTAACTACATTCAGGTACCAAAAAAACGCGTGCAAACCTCGGGACACCAGGATGAGGCGCCTGTTTTTGCTGTTCTATAGCCATATATAGCCATATTGCACGGTATACTTTGCGGCTCTGTTGCCATGGCGCACCTCGGTGTGCGAATGTGATTTTTGCAGTTAGGTTGCTAACCATCTAGGGCACCTGAAAAACGTGTTTAAACACCAAACCCACCACGTTTAGGTACCGAGAATACCCGTGCAAATCTCGGGACACCAGGATGAGGGGCGACTTTGGGCTCTGTACCCACTGCGCATCTCACTGCGCAGGTATGATTTTTGTGTAAATAGGTTGCTAACTACGTAGGGCATCGGGAAAATGTGTTTAAACAAGTAAGTAACTACATTCAGGTACCAAAAAACGCGTGCAAACCTCGGGACACCAGGATGAGGCGCCTGTTTTTGCTGTTCTATAGCCATATATAGCCATATTGCACGGTATACTTTGCGGCTCTGTTGCCATGGCGCACCTCGGTGTGCGAATGTGATTTTTTGCAGTTAGGTTGCTAACCATCTAGGGCACCTGAAAAACGTGTTTAAACACCAAACCCACTACGTTTAGGTACCGAGAATACCCGTGCAAATCTCGGGACACCAGGATGAGGGGCGATTTTGGGGCTCTGTAGCCACTGCGCATCTCACTGCGCAGGTATGATTTTTGTGTAAATAGGTTGCTAACTACGTAGGGCATCGGGAAAATGTGTTCAAACAAGTAAGTAACTACATTCAGGTACCAAAAAACGCGTGCAAACCTCGGGACACCAGGATGAGGCGCCTGTTTTTGCTGTTCTATAGCCATATATAGCCATATTGCACGGTATACTTTGCGGCTCTGTTGCCATGGCGCACCTCGGTGTGCGAATGTGATTTTTTGCAGTTAGGTTGCTAACCATCTAGGGCACCTGAAAAACGTGTTTAAACACCAAACCCACCACGTTTAGGTACCGAGAATACCCGTGCAAATCTCGGGACACCAGGATGAGGGGCGACTTTGGGGCTCTGTACCCACTGCGCATCTCACTGCGCAGGTATGATTTTTGTGTAAATAGGTTGCTAACTACGTAGGGCATCGGGAAAATGTGTTTAAACAAGTAAGTAACTACATTCAGGTACCAAAAAACGCGTGCAAACCTCGGGACACCAGGATGAGGCGCCTGTTTTTGCTGTTCTATAGCCATACATAGCCATATTGCACGGTATACTTTGCGGCTCTGTTGCCATGGCGCACCTCGGTGTGCGAATGTGATTTTTTGCAGTTAGGTTGCTAACCCTCTAGGGCACCTGAAAAACGTGTTTAAACACCAAACCCACCACGTTTAGGTACCGAGAATACCCGTGCAAATCTCGGGACACCAGGATGAGGGGCGACTTTGGGGCTCTGTAGCCACTGCGCATCTCACTGCGCAGGTATGATTTTTGTGTAAATAGGTTGCTAACTACGTAGGGCATCGGGAAAATGTGTTTAAACAAGTAAGTAACTACATTCAGGTACCAAAAAAACGCGTGCAAACCTCGGGACACCAGGATGAGGCGCCTGTTTTTGCTGTTCTATAGCCATATATAGCCATATTGCACGGTATACTTTGCGGCTCTGTTGCCATGGCGCACCTCAGTGTGCGAATGTGATTTTTTGCAGTTAGGTTGCTAACCATCTAGGGCACCTGAAAAACGTGTTTAAACACCAAACCCACCACGTTTAGGTACCGAGAATACCCGTGCAAATCTCGGGCACACCAGGATGAGGGGCGACTTTGGGGCTCTGTAGCCACTGCGCATCTCACTGCGCAGGTATGATTTTTGTGTAAATAGGTTGCTAACTACGTAGGGCATCGGGAAAATGTGTTTAAACAAGTAAGTAACTACATTCAGGTACCAAAAAACGCGTGCAAACCTCGGGACACCAGGATGAGGCGCCTGTTTTTGCTGTTCTATAGCCATATATAGCCATATTGCACGGTATACTTTGCGGCTCTGTTGCCATGGCGCACCTCGGTGTGCGAATGTGATTTTTTGCAGTTAGGTTGCTAACCATCTAGGGCACCTGAAAAACGTGTTTAAAACACCAAACTCACTACGTTTAGGTACCGAGAATACCCGTGCAAATCTCGGGACACCAGGATGAGGGGCGATTTTGGGGCTCTGTAGCCACTGCGCATCTCACTGCGCAGGTATGATTTTTGTGTAAATAGGTTGCTAACTACGTAGGGCATCGGGAAAATGTGTTTAAACAAGTAAGTAACTACATTCAGGTACCAAAAAACGCGTGCAAACCTCGGGACACCAGGATGAGGCGCCTGTTTTTGCTGTTCTATAGCCATATATAGCCATATTGCACGGTATACTTTGCGGCTCTGTTGCCATGGCGCACCTCGGTGTGCGAATGTGATTTTTTGCAGTTAGGTTGCTAACCATCTAGGGCACCTGAAAAACGTGTTTAAACACCAAACCCACCACGTTTAGGTACCGAGAATACCCGTGCAAATCTCGGGACACCAGGATGAGGGGCGACTTTGGGGCTCTGTAGCCACTGCGCATCTCACTGCGCAGGTATGATTTTTGTGTAAATAGGTTGCTAACTACGTAGGGCATCGGGAAAATGTGTTTAAACAAGTAAGTAACTACATTCAGGTACCAAAAAACGCGTGCAAACCTCGGGACACCAGGATGAGGCGCCTGTTTTTGCTGTTCTATAGCCATATATAGCCATATTGCACGGTATACTTTGCGGCTCTGTTGCCATGGCGCACCTCGGTGTGCGAATGTGATTTTTTGCAGTTAGGTTGCTAACCATCTAGGGCACCTGAAAAACGTGTTTAAACACCAAACCCACCACGTTTAGGTACCGAGAATACCCGTGCAAATCTCGGGACACCAGGATGAGGGGCGACTTTGGGGCTCTGTAGCCACTGCGAATCTCACTGCGCAGGTATGATTTTTGTGTAAATAGGTTGCTAACTACGTAGGGCATCGGGAAAATGTGTTTAAACAAGTAAGTAACTACATTCAGGTACCAAAAAACGCGTGCAAACCTCGGGACAACCAGGATGAGGCGCCTGTTTTTGCTGTTCTATAGCCATATATAGCCAGATTGCACGGTATACTTTGCGGCTCTGTTGCCATGGCGCACCTCGGTGTGCGAATGTGATTTTTTGCAGTTAGGTTGCTAACCATCTAGGGCACCTGAAAAACGTGTTTAAACACCAAACCCACCACGTTTAGGTACCGAGAATACCCGTGCAAATCTCGGGACACCAGGATGAGGGGCGATTTTGGGGCTCTGTAGCCACTGCGCATCTCACTGCGCAGGTATGATTTTTGTGTAAATAGGTTGCTAACTACGTAGGGCATCGGGAAAATGTGTTTAAACAAGTAAGTAACTACATTCAGGTACCAAAAAACGCGTGCAAACCTCGGGACACCAGGATGAGGCGCCTGTTTTTGCTGTTCTATAGCCATATATAGCCATATTGCACGGTATACTTTGCGGCTCTGTTGCCATGGCGCACCTCGGTGTGCGAATGTGATTTTTTGCAGTTAGGTTGCTAACCATCTAGGGCACCTGAAAAACGTGTTTAAACACCAAACCCACCACGTTTAGGTACCGAGAATACCCGTGCAAATCTCGGGACACCAGGATGAGGGGCGACTTTGGGGCTCTGTAGCCACTGCGCATCTCACTGCGCAGGTATGATTTTTGTGTAAATAGGTTGCTAACTACGTAGGGCATCGGGAAAATGTGTTTAAACAAGTAAGTAACTACATTCAGGTACCAAAAAACGCGTGCAAACCTCGGGACACCAGGATGAGGCGCCTGTTTTTGCTGTTCTATAGCCATATATAGCCATATTGCACGGTATATTTTGCGGCTCTGTTGCCATGGCGCACCTCGGTGTGCGAATGTGATTTTTTGCAGTTAGGTTGCTAACCATCTAGGGCACCTGAAAAACGTGTTTAAACACCAAACCCACCACGTTTAGGTACCGAGAATACCCGTGCAAATCTCGGGACAACCAGGATGAGGGGCGACTTTGGGGCTCTGTAGCCACTGCGCATCTCACTGCGCAGGTATGATTTTTGTGTAAATAGGTTGCTAACTACGTAGGGCATCGGGAAAATGTGTTTAAACAAGTAAGTAACTACATTCAGGTACCAAAAAAACGCGTGCAAACCTCGGGACACCAGGATGAGGCGCCTGTTTTTGCTGTTCTATAGCCATATATAGCCATATTGCACGGTATACTTTGCGGCTCTGTTGCCATGGCGCACCTCGGTGTGCGAATGTGATTTTTTGCAGTTAGGTTGCTAACCCTCTAGGGCACCTGAAAAACGTGTTTAAACACCACCACGTTTAGGTACCGAGAATACCCGTGCAAATCTCGGGACACCAGGATGAGGGGCGACTTTGGGGCTCTGTAGCCACTGCGCATCTCACTGCGCAGGTATGATTTTTGTGTAAATAGGTTGCTAACTACGTAGGGCATCGGGAAAATGTGTTTAAACAAGTAAGTAACTACATTCAGGTACCAAAAAACGCGTGCAAACCTCGGGACACCAGGATGAGGCGCCTGTTTTTGCTGTTCTATAGCCATATATAGCCATATTGCACGGTATACTTTGCGGCTCTGTTGCCATGGCGCACCTCGGTGTGCGAATGTGATTTTTTGCAGTTAGGTTGCTAACCATCTAGGGCACCTGAAAAACGTGTTTAAACACCAAACCCACCACGTTTAGGTACCGAGAATACCCGTGCAAATCTCGGGACACCAGGATGAGGGGCGACTTTGGGGCTCTGTAGCCACTGCGCATCTCACTGCGCAGGTATGATTTTTGTGTAAATAGGTTGCTAACTACGTAGGGCATCGGGAAAATGTGTTTAAACAAGTAAGTAACTACATTCAGGTACCAAAAAACGCGTGCAAACCTCGGGACACCAGGATGAGGCGCCTGTTTTTGCTGTTCTATAGCCATATATAGCCATATTGCACGGTATACTTTGCGGCTCTGTTGCCATGGCGCACCTCGGTGTGCGAATGTGATTTTTTGCAGTTAGGTTGCTAACCATCTAGGGCACCTAAAAAACGTGTTTAAACACCAAACCCACTACGTTTAGGTACCGAGAATACCCGTGCAAATCTCGGGACACCAGGATGAGGGGCGATTTTGGGGCTCTGTAGCCACTGCGCATCTCACTGCGCAGGTATGATTTTTGTGTAAATAGGTTGCTAACTACGTAGGGCATCGGGAAAATGTGTTTAAACAAGTAAGTAACTACATTCAGGTACCAAAAAACGCGTGCAAACCTCGGGACACCAGGATGAGGCGCCTGTTTTTGCTGTTCTATAGCCATATATAGCCATATTGCACGGTATACTTTGCGGCTCTGTTGCCATGGCGCACCTCGGTGTGCGAATGTGATTTTTTGCAGTTAGGTTGCTAACCATCTAGGGCACCTGAAAAACGTGTTTAAACACCAAACCCACCACGTTTAGGTACCGAGAATACCCGTGCAAATCTCGGGACACCAGGATGAGGGGCGACTTTGGGGCTCTGTAGCCACTGCGCATCTCACTGCGCAGGTATGATTTTTGTGTAAATAGGTTGCTAACTACGTAGGGCATCGGGAAAATGTGTTTAAACAAGTAAGTAACTACATTCAGGTACCAAAAACGCGTGCAAACCTCGGGACACCAGGATGAGGCGCCTGTTTTTGCTGTTCTATAGCCATACATAGCCATATTGCACGGTATACTTTGCGGCTCTGTTGCCATGGCGCACCTCGGTGTGCGAATGTGATTTTTTGCAGTTAGGTTGCTAACCCTCTAGGGCACCTGAAAAACGTGTTTAAACACCAAACCCACCACGTTTAGGTACCGAGAATACCCGTGCAAATCTCGGGACACCAGGATGAGGGGCGACTTTGGGGCTCTGTAGCCACTGCGCATCTCACTGCGCAGGTATGATTTTTGTGTAAATAGGTTGCTAACTACGTAGGGCATCGGGAAAATGTGTTTAAACAAGTAAGTAACTACATTCAGGTACCAAAAAACGCGTGCAAACCTCGGGACACCAGGATGAGGCGCCTGTTTTTGCTGTTCTATAGCCATATATAGCCATATTGCACGGTATACTTTGCGGCTCTGTTGCCATGGCGCACCTCGGTGTGCGAATGTGATTTTTTGCAGTTAGGTTGCTAACCCTCTAGGGCACCTGAAAAACGTGTTTAAACACCAAACCCACCATGTTTAGGTACCGAGAATACCCGTGCAAATCTCGGGACACCAGGATGAGGGGCGACTTTGGGGCTCTGTAGCCACTGCGCATCTCACTGCGCAGGTATGATTTTTGTGTAAATAGGTTGCTAACTACGTAGGGCATCGGGAAAATGTGTTTAAACAAGTAAGTAACTACATTCAGGTACCAAAAAACGCGTGCAAACCTCGGGACACCAGGATGAGGCGCCTGTTTTTGCTGTTCTATAGCCATATATAGCCATATTGCACGGTATACTTTGCGGCTCTGTTGACATGGCGCACCTCGGTGTGCGAATGTGATTTTTTGCAGTTAGGTTGCTAACCATCTAGGGCACCTGAAAAACGTGTTTAAACACCAAACTCACTACGTTTAGGTACCGAGAATACCCGTGCAAATCTCGGGACACCAGGATGAGGGGCGATTTTGGGGCTCTGTAGCCACTGCGCATCTCACTGCGCAGGTATGATTTTTGTGTAAATAGGTTGCTAACTACGTAGGGCATCGGGAAAATGTGTTTAAACAAGTAAGTAACTACATTCAGGTACCAAAAAACGCGTGCAAACCTCGGGACACCAGGATGAGGCGCCTGTTTTTGCTGTTCTATAGCCATATATAGCCCATATTGCACGGTATATTTGCGGCTCTGTTGCCATGGCGCACCTCGGTGTGCGAATGTGATTTTTTGCAGTTAGGTTGCTAACCATCTAGGGCACCTGAAAAACGTGTTTAAACACCAAACCCACCACGTTTAGGTACCGAGAATACCCGTGCAAATCTCGGGACACCAGGATGAGGGGCGACTTTGGGGCTCTGTAGCCACTGCGCATCTCACTGCGCAGGTATGATTTTTGTGTAAATAGGTTGCTAACTACGTAGGGCATCGGGAAAATGTGTTTAAACAAGTAAGTAACTACATTCAGGTACCAAAAAACGCGTGCAAACCTCGGGACACCAGGATGAGGCGCCTGTTTTTGCTGTTCTATAGCCATATATAGCCATATTGCACGGTATACTTTGCGGCTCTGTTGCCATGGCGCACCTCGGTGTGCGAGTGTGATTTTTTGCAGTTAGGTTGCTAACCATCTAGGGCACCTGAAAAACGTGTTTAAACACCAAACCCACCACGTTTAGGTACCGAGAATACCCGTGCAAATCTCGGGACACCAGGATGAGGGGCGACTTTGGGGCTCTGTAGCCACTGCGAATCTCACTGCGCAGGTATGATTTTTGTGTAAATAGGTTGCTAACTACGTAGGGCATCGGGAAAATGTGTTTAAACAAGTAAGTAACTACATTCAGGTACCAAAAAACGCGTGCAAACCTCGGGACACCAGGATGAGGCGCCTGTTTTTGCTGTTCTATAGCCATATATAGCCATATTGCACGGTATACTTTGCGGCTCTGTTGCCATGGCGCACCTCGGTGTGCGAATGTGATTTTTTGCAGTTAGGTTGCTAACCATCTAGGGCACCTGAAAAACGTGTTTAAACACCAAACCCACCACGTTTAGGTACCGAAAATACCCGTGCAAATCTCGGGACACCAGGATGAGGGGCGACTTTGGGGCTCTGTAGCCACTGCGCATCTCACTGCGCAGGTATGATTTTTGTGTAAATAGGTTGCTAACTACGTAGGGCATCGGGAAAATGTGTTTAAACAAGTAAGTAACTACATTCAGGTACCAAAAAACGCGTGCAAACCTCGGGACACCAGGATGAGGCGCCTGTTTTTGCTGTTCTATAGCCATATATAGCCATATTGCACGGTATACTTTGCGGCTCTGTTGCCATGGCGCACCTCGGTGTGCGAATGTGATTTTTTGCAGTTAGGTTGCTAACCATCTAGGGCACCTGAAAAACGTGTTTAAACACCAAACCCACCACGTTTAGGTACCGAGAATACCCGTGCAAATCTCGGGACACCAGGATGAGGGGCGACTTTGGGGCTCTGTAGCCACTGCGCATCTCACTGCGCAGGTATGATTTTTGTGTAAATAGGTTGCTAACTACGTAGGGCATCGGGAAAATGTGTTTTAAACAAGTAAGTAACTACATTCAGGTACCAAAAAACGCGTGCAAACCTCGGGACACCAGGATGAGGCGCCTGTTTTTGCTGTTCTATAGCAATATATAGCCATATTGCACGGTATACTTTGCGGCTCTGTTGCCATGGCGCACCTCGGTGTGCGAATGTGATTTTTTGCAGTTAGGTTGCTAACCATCTAGGGCACCTGAAAAACGTGTTTAAACACCAAACTCACTACGTTTAGGTACCGAGAATACCCGTGCAAATCTCGGGACACCAGGATGAGGGGCGATTTTGGGGCTCTGTAGCCACTGCGCATCTCACTGCGCAGGTATGATTTTTGTGTAAATAGGTTGCTAACTACGTAGGGCATCGGGAAAATGTGTTTAAACAAGTAAGTAACTACATTCAGGTACCAAAAAACGCGTGCAAACCTCGGGACACCAGGATGAGGCGCCTGTTTTTGCTGTTCTATAGCCATATATAGCCATATTGCACGGTATACTTTGCGGCTCTGTTGCCATGGCGCACCTCGGTGTGCGAATGTGATTTTTTGCAGTTAGGTTGCTAACCATCTAGGGCACCTGAAAAACGTGTTTAAACACCAAACCCACCACGTTTAGGTACCGAGAATACCCGTGCAAATCTCGGGACACCAGGATGAGGGGCGACTTTGGGGCTCTGTAGCCACTGCGCATCTCACTGCGCAGGTATGATTTTTGTGTAAATAGGTTGCTAACTACGTAGGGCATCGGGAAAATGTGTTTAAACAAGTAAGTAACTACATTCAGGTACCAAAAAGCGCGTGCAAACCTCGGGACACCAGGATGAGGCGCCTGTTTTTGCTGTTCTATAGCCATATATAGCCATATTGCACGGTATACTTTGCGGCTCTGTTGCCATGGCGCACCTCGGTGTGCGAATGTGATTTTTTGCAGTTAGGTTGCTAACCATCTAGGGCACCTGAAAAACGTGTTTAAACACCAAACCCACCACGTTTAGGTACCGAGAATACCCGTGCAAATCTCGGGACACCAGGATGAGGGGCGACTTTGGGGCTCTGTAGCCACTGCGAATCTCACTGCGCAGGTATGATTTTTGTGTAAATAGGTTGCTAACTACGTAGGGCATCGGGAAAATGTGTTTAAACAAGTAAGTAACTACATTCAGGTACCAAAAAACGCGTGCAAACCTCGGGACACCAGGATGAGGCGCCTGTTTTTGCTGTTCTATAGCCATATATAGCCATATTGCACGGTATACTTTGCGGCTCTGTTGCCATGGCGCACCTCGGTGTGCGAATGTGATTTTTTGCAGTTAGGTTGCTAACCATCTAGGGCACCTGAAAAACGTGTTTAAACACCAAACCCACCACGTTTAGGTACCGAGAATACCCGTGCAAATCTCGGGACACCAGGATGAGGGGCGACTTTGGGGCTCTGTAGCCACTGCGCATCTCACTGCGCAGGTATGATTTTTGTGTAAATAGGTTGCTAACTACGTAGGGCATCGGGAAAATGTGTTTAAACAAGTAAGTAACTACATTCAGGTACCAAAAAACGCGTGCAAACCTCGGGACACCAGGATGAGGCGCCTGTTTTTGCTGTTCTATAGCCATATATAGCCATATTGCACGGTATACTTTGCGGCTCTGTTGCCATGGCGCACCTCGGTGTGCGAATGTGATTTTTTGCAGTTAGGTTGCTAACCATCTAGGGCACCTGAAAAACGTGTTTAAACACCAAACCCACCACGTTTAGGTACCGAGAATACCCGTGCAAATCTCGGGACACCAGGATGAGGGGCGAATTTGGGGCTCTGTAGCCACTGCGCATCTCACTGCGCAGGTATGATTTTTGTGTAAATAGGTTGCTAACTACGTAGGGCATCGGGAAAATGTGTTTAAACAAGTAAGTAACTACATTCAGGTACCAAAAAACGCGTGCAAACCTCGGGACACCAGGATGAGGCGCCTGTTTTTGCTGTTCTATAGCCATATATAGCCATATTGCACGGTATACTTTGCGGCTCTGTTGCCATGGCGCACCTCGGTGTGCGAATGTGATTTTTTGCAGTTAGGTTGCTAACCATCTAGGGCACCTGAAAAACGTGTTTAAACACCAAACCCACCACGTTTAGGTACCGAGAATACCCGTGCAAATCTCGGGACACCAGGATGAGGGGCGACTTTGGGGCTCTGTAGCCACTGCGCATCTCACTGCGCAGGTATGATTTTTGTGTAAATAGGTTGCTAACTACGTAGGGCATCGGGAAAATGTGTTTAAACAAGTAAGTAACTACATTCAGGTACCAAAAAGCGCGTGCAAACCTCGGGACACCAGGATGAGGCGCCTGTTTTTGCTGTTCTATAGCCATATATAGCCATATTGCACGGTATACTTTGCGGCTCTGTTGCCATGGCGCACCTCGGTGTGCGAATGTGATTTTTTGCAGTTAGGTTGCTAACCATCTAGGGCACCTGAAAAACGTGTTTAAACACCAAACCCACCACGTTTAGGTACCGAGAATACCCGTGCAAATCTCGGGACACCAGGATGAGGGGCGACTTTGGGGCTCTGTAGCCACTGCGAATCTCACTGCGCAGGTATGATTTTTGTGTAAATAGGTTGCTAACTACGTAGGGCATCGGGAAAATGTGTTTAAACAAGTAAGTAACTACATTCAGGTACCAAAAAACGCGTGCAAACCTCGGGACACCAGGATGAGGCGCCTGTTTTTGCTGTTCTATAGCCATATATAGCCATATTGCACGGTATACTTTGCGGCTCTGTTGCCATGGCGCACCTCGGTGTGCGAATGTGATTTTTTGCAGTTAGGTTGCTAACCATCTAGGGCACCTGAAAAACGTGTTTAAACACCAAACCCACCACGTTTAGGTACCGAGAATACCCGTGCAAATCTCGGGACACCAGGATGAGGGGCGACTTTGGGGCTCTGTAGCCACTGCGCATCTCACTGCGCAGGTATGATTTTTGTGTAAATAGGTTGCTAACTACGTAGGGCATCGGGAAAATGTGTTTAAACAAGTAAGTAACTACATTCAGGTACCAAAAAACGCGTGCAAACCTCGGGACACCAGGATGAGGCGCCTGTTTTTGCTGTTCTATAGCCATATATAGCCATATTGCACGGTATACTTTGCGGCTCTGTTGCCATGGCGCACCTCGGTGTGCGAATGTGATTTTTTGCAGTTAGGTTGCTAACCATCTAGGGCACCTGAAAAACGTGTTTAAACACCAAACCCACCACGTTTAGGTACCGAGAATACCCGTGCAAATCTCGGGACACCAGGATGAGGGGCGAATTTGGGGCTCTGTAGCCACTGCGCATCTCACTGCGCAGGTATGATTTTTGTGTAAATAGGTTGCTAACTACGTAGGGCATCGGGAAAATGTGTTTAAACAAGTAAGTAACTACATTCAGGTACCAAAAAACGCGTGCAAACCTCGGGACACCAGGATGAGGCGCCTGTTTTTGCTGTTCTATAGCCATATATAGCCATATTGCACGGTATACTTTGCGGCTCTGTTGCCATGGCGCACCTCGGTGTGCGAATGTGATTTTTTGCAGTTAGGTTGCTAACCATCTAGGGCACCTGAAAAACGTGTTTAAACACCAAACCCACCACGTTTAGGTACCGATAATACCCGTGCAAATCTCGGGACACCAGGATGAGGGGCGACTTTGGGGCTCTGTAGCCACTGCGCATCTCACTGCGCAGGTATGATTTTTGTGTAAATAGGTTGCTAACTACGTAGGGCATCGGGAAAATGTGTTTAAACAAGTAAGTAACTACATTCAGGTACCAAAAAACGCGTGCAAACCTCGGGACATCAGGATGAGGCGCCTGTTTTTGCTGTTCTATAGCCATATATAGCCATATTGCACGGTATACTTTGCGGCTCTGTTGCCATGGCGCACCTCGGTGTGCGAATGTGATTTTTTGCAGTTAGGTTGCTAACCCTCTAGGGCACCTGAAAAACGTGTTTAAACACCAAACCCACCACGTTTAGGTACCGAGAATACCCGTGCAAATCTCGGGACACCAGGATGAGGGGCGACTTTGGGGCTCTGTAGCCACTGCGCATCTCACTGCGCAGGTATGATTTTTGTGTAAATAGGTTGCTAACTACGTAGGGCATCGGGAAAATGTGTTTAAACAAGTAAGTAACTACATTCAGGTACCAAAAAACGCGTGCAAACCTCGGGACACCAGGATGAGGCGCCTGTTTTTGCTGTTCTATAGCCATATATAGCCATATTGCACGGTATACTTTGCGGCTCTGTTGCCATGGCGCACCTCGGTGTGCGAATGTGATTTTTTGCAGTTAGGTTGCTAACCATCTAGGGCACCTGAAAAACGTGTTTAAACACCAAACCCACCACGTTTAGGTACCGAGAATACCCGTGCAAATCTCGGGACACCAGGATGAGGGGCGACTTTGGGGCTCTGTAGCCACTGCGCATCTCACTGCGCAGGTATGATTTTTGTGTAAATAGGTTGCTAACTACGTAGGGCATCGGGAAAATGTGTTTAAACAAGTAAGTAACTACATTCAGGTACCAAAAAACGCGTGCAAACCTCGGGACACCAGGATGAGGCGCCTGTTTTTGCTGTTCTATAGCCATATATAGCCATATTGCACGGTATACTTTGCGGCTCTGTTGCCATGGCGCACCTCGGTGTGCGAATGTGATTTTTTGCAGTTAGGTTGCTAACCATCTAGGGCACCTGAAAAACGTGTTTAAACACCAAACCCACTACGTTTAGGTACCGAGAATACCCGTGCAAATCTCGGGACACCAGGATGAGGGGCGATTTTGGGGCTCTGTAGCCACTGCGCATCTCACTGCGCAGGTATGATTTTTGTGTAAATAGGTTGCTAACTACGTAGGGCATCGGGAAAATGTGTTTAAACAAGTAAGTACAATGTAACTACATTCAGGTACCAAAAAACGCGTGCAAACCTCGGGACACCAGGATGAGGCGCCTGTTTTTGCTGTTCTATAGCCATATATAGCCATATTGCACGGTATACTTTGCGGCTCTGTTGCCATGGCGCACCTCGGTGTGCGAATGTGATTTTTTGCAGTTAGGTTGCTAACCATCTAGGGCACCTGAAAAACGTGTTTAAACACCAAACCCACCACGTTTAGGTACCGAGAATACCCGTGCAAATCTCGGGACACCAGGATGAGGGGCGACTTTGGGGCTCTGTAGCCACTGCGCATCTCACTGCGCAGGTATGATTATTGTGTAAATAGGTTGCTAACTACGTAGGGCATCGGGAAAATGTGTTTAAACAAGTAAGTAACTACATTCAGGTACCAAAAAAACGCGTGCAAACCTCGGGACACCAGGATGAGGCGCCTGTTTTTGCTGTTCTATAGCCATACATAGCCATATTGCACGGTATACTTTGCGGCTCTGTTGCCATGGCGCACCTCGGTGTGCGAATGTGATTTTTTGCAGTTAGGTTGCTAACCCTCTAGGGCACCTGAAAAACGTGTTTAAACACCAAACCCACCACGTTTAGGTACCGAGAATACCCGTGCAAATCTCGGGACACCAGGATGAGGGGCGATTTTGGGGCTCTGTAGCCACTGCGCATCTCACTGCGCAGGTATGATTTTTGTGTAAATAGGTTGCTAACTACGTAGGGCATCGGGAAAATGTGTTTAAACAAGTAAGTAACTACATTCAGGTACCAAAAAACGCGTGCAAACCTCGGGACACCAGGATGAGGCGCCTGTTTTTGCTGTTCTATAGCCATATATAGCCATATTGCACGGTATACTTTGCGGCTCTGTTGCCATGGCGCACCTCGGTGTGCGAATGTGATTTTTTGCAGTTAGGTTGCTAACCCTCTAGGGCACCTGAAAAACGTGTTTAAACACCAAACCCACCACGTTTAGGTACCGAGAATACCCGTGCAAATCTCGGGACACCAGGATGAGGGGCAACTTTGGGGCTCTGTAGCCACTGCGCATCTCACTGCGCAGGTATGATTTTTGTGTAAATAGGTTGCTAACTACGTAGGGCATCGGGAAAATGTGTTTAAACAAGTAAGTAACTACATTCAGGTACCAAAAAACGCGTGCAAACCTCGGGACACCAGGATGAGGCGCCTGTTTTTGCTGTTCTATAGCCATATATAGCCATATTGCACGGTATACTTTGCGGCTCTGTTGCCATGGCGCACCTCGGTGTGCGAATGTGATTTTTTGCAGTTAGGTTGCTAACCATCTAGGGCACCTGAAAAACGTGTTTAAACACCAAACTCACTACGTTTAGGTACCGAGAATACCCGTGCAAATCTCGGGACACCAGGATGAGGGGCGATTTTGGGGCTCTGTAGCCACTGCGCATCTCACTGCGCAGGTATGATTTTTGTGTAAATAGGTTGCTAACTACGTAGGGCATCGGGAAAATGTGTTTAAACAAGTAAGTAACTACATTCAGGTACCAAAAAAACGCGTGCAAACCTCGGGACACCAGGATGAGGCGCCTGTTTTTGCTGTTCTATAGCCATATATAGCCATATTGCACGGTATACTTTGCGGCTCTGTTGCCATGGCGCACCTCGGTGTGCGAATGTGATTTTTTGCAGTTAGGTTGCTAACTATCTAGGGCACCTGAAAAACGTGTTTAAACACCAAACCCACCACGTTTAGGTACCGAGAATACCCGTGCAAATCTCGGGACACCAGGATGAGGGGCGACTTTGGGGCTCTGTAGCCACTGCGCATCTCACTGCGCAGGTATGATTTTTGTGTAAATAGGTTGCTAACTACGTAGGGCATCGGGAAAATGTGTTTAAACAAGTAAGTAACTACATTCAGGTACCAAAAAACGCGTGCAAACCTCGGGACACCAGGATGAGGCGCCTGTTTTTGCTGTTCTATAGCCATATATAGCCATATTGCACGGTATACTTTGCGGCTCTGTTGCCATGGCGCACCTCGGTGTGCGAATGTGATTTTTTGCAGTTAGGTTGCTAACCATCTAGGGCACCTGAAAAACGTGTTTAAACACCAAACCCACCACGTTTAGCTACCGAGAATACCCGTGCAAATCTCGGGACACCAGGATGAGGGGCGACTTTGGGGCTCTGTAGCCACTGCGAATCTCACTGCGCAGGTATGATTTTTGTGTAAATAGGTTGCTAACTACGTAGGGCATCGGGAAAATGTGTTTAAACAAGTAAGTAACTACATTCAGGTACCAAAAAACGCGTGCAAACCTCGGGACGCCAGGATGAGGCGCCTGTTTTTGCTGTTCTATAGCCATATATAGCCATATTGCACGGTATGCTTTGCGGCTCTGTTGCCATGGCGCACCTCGGTGTGCGAATGTGATTTTTTGCAGTTAGGTTGCTAACCATCTAGGGCACCTGAAAAACGTGTTTAAACACCAAACCCACCACGTTTAGGTACCGAGAATACCCGTGCAAATCTCGGGACACCAGGATGAGGGGCGACTTTGGGGCTCTGTAGCCACTGCGCATCTCACTGCGCAGGTATGATTTTTGTGTAAATAGGTTGCTAACTACGTAGGGCATCGGGAAAATGTGTTTAAACAAGTAAGTAACTACATTCAGGTACCAAAAAACGCGTGCAAACCTCGGGACACCAGGATGAGGCGCCTGTTTTTGCTGTTCTATAGCCATATATAGCCATATTGCACGGTATATTTTGCGGCTCTGTTGCCATGGCGCACCTCGGTGTGCGAATGTGATTTTTTGCAGTTAGGTTGCTAACCATCTAGGGCACCTGAAAAACGTGTTTAAAACACCAAACCCACCACGTTTAGGTACCGAGAATACCCGTGCAAATCTCGGGACACCAGGATGAGGGGCGACTTTGGGGCTCTGTAGCCACTGCGCATCTCACTGCGCAGGTATGATTTTTGTGTAAATAGGTTGCTAACTACGTAGGGCATCGGGAAAATGTGTTTAAACAAGTAAGTAACTACATTCAGGTACCAAAATACGCGTGCAAACCTCGGGGACACCAGGATGAGGCGCCTGTTTTTGCTGTTCTATAGCCATATATAGCCATATTGCACGGTATACTTTGCGGCTCTGTTGCCATGGCGCACCTCGGTGTGCGAATGTGATTTTTTGCAGTTAGGTTGCTAACCATCTAGGGCACCTGAAAAACGTGTTTAAACACCAAACCCACCACGTTTAAGTACCGAGAATACCCTTGCAAATCTCGGGACACCAGGATGAGGGGCGACTTTGGGGCTCTGTAGCCACTGCGCATCTCACTGCGCAGGTATGATTTTTGTGTAAATAGGTTGCTAACTACGTAGGGCATCGGGAAAATGTGTTTAAACAAGTAAGTAACTACATTCAGGTACCAAAAAACGCGTGCAAACCTCGGGACACCAGGATGAGGCGCCTGTTTTTGCTGTTCTATAGCCATATATAGCCATATTGCACGGTATACTTTGCGGCTCTGTTGCCATGGCGCACCTCGGTGTGCGAATGTGATTTTTTGCAGTTAGGTTGCTAACCATCTAGGGCACCTGAAAAACGTGTTTAAACACCAAACCCACTACGTTTAGGTACCGAGAATACCCGTGCAAATCTCGGGACACCAGGATGAGGGGCGATTTTGGGGCTCTGTAGCCACTGCGCATCTCACTGCGCAGGTATGATTTTTGTGTAAATAGGTTGCTAACTACGTAGGGCATCGGGAAAATGTGTTTAAACAAGTAAGTAACTACATTCAGGTACCAAAAAACGCGTGCAAACCTCGGGACACCAGGATGAGGCGCCTGTTTTTGCTGTTCTATAGCCATATATAGCCATATTGCACGGTATACTTTGCGGCTCTGTTGCCATGGCGCACCTCGGTGTGCGAATGTGATTTTTTGCAGTTAGGTTGCTAACCATCTAGGGCACCTGAAAAACGTGTTTAAACACCAAACCCACCACGTTTAGGTACCGAGAATACCCGTGCAAATCTCGGGACACCAGGATGAGGGGCGACTTTGGGGCTCTGTAGCCACTGCGCATCTCACTGCGCAGGTATGATTATTGTGTAAATAGGTTGCTAACTACGTAGGGCATCGGGAAAATGTGTTTAAACAAGTAAGTAACTACATTCAGGTACCAAAAAACGCGTGCAAACCTCGGGACACCAGGATGAGGCGCCTGTTTTTGCTGTTCTATAGCCATACATAGCCATATTGCACGGTATACTTTGCGGCTCTGTTGCCATGGCGCACCTCGGTGTGCGAATGTGATTTTTTGCAGTTAGGTTGCTAACCCTCTAGGGCACCTGAAAAACGTGTTTAAACACCAAACCCACCACGTTTAGGTACCGAGAATACCCGTGCAAATCTCGGGACACCAGGATGAGGGGCGATTTTGGGGCTCTGTAGCCACTGCGCATCTCACTGCGCAGGTATGATTTTTGTGTAAATAGGTTGCTAACTACGTAGGGGCATCGGGAAAATGTGTTTAAAACAAGTAAGTAACTACATTCAGGTACCAAAAAACGCGTGCAAACCTCGGGACACCAGGATGAGGCGCCTGTTTTTTGCTGTTCTATAGCCATATATAGCCATATTGCACGGTATACTTTGCGGCTCTGTTGCCATGGCGCACCTCGGTGTGCGAATGTGATTTTTTGCAGTTAGGTTGCTAACCCTCTAGGGCACCTGAAAAACGTGTTTAAACACCAAACCCACCACGTTTAGGTACCGAGAATACCCGTGCAAATCTCGGGACACCAGGATGAGGGGCAACTTTGGGGCTCTGTAGCCACTGCGCATCTCACTGCGCAGGTATGATTTTTGTGTAAATAGGTTGCTAACTACGTAGGGCATCGGGAAAATGTGTTTAAACAAGTAAGTAACTACATTCAGGTACCAAAAAACGCGTGCAAACCTCGGGACACCAGGATGAGGCGCCTGTTTTTGCTGTTCTATAGCCATATATAGCCATATTGCACGGTATACTTTGCGGCTCTGTTGCCATGGCGCACCTCGGTGTGCGAATGTGATTTTTTGCAGTTAGGTTGCTAACCATCTAGGGCACCTGAAAAACGTGTTTAAACACCAAACTCACTACGTTTAGGTACCGAGAATACCCGTGCAAATCTCGGGACACCAGGATGAGGGGCGATTTTTGGGGCTCTGTAGCCACTGCGCATCTCACTGCGCAGGTATGATTTTTCGTGTAAATAGGTTGCTAACTACGTAGGGCATCGGGAAAATGTGTTTAAACAAGTAAGTAACTACATTCAGGTACCAAAAAACGCGTGCAAACCTCGGGACACCAGGATGAGGCGCCTGTTTTTGCTGTTCTATAGCCATATATAGCCATATTGCACGGTATACTTTGCGGCTCTGTTGCCATGGCGCACCTCGGTGTGCGAATGTGATTTTTTGCAGTTAGGTTGCTAACTATCTAGGGCACCTGAAAAACGTGTTTAAACACCAAACCCACCACGTTTAGGTACCGAGAATACCCGTGCAAATCTCGGGACACCAGGATGAGGGGCGACTTTGGGGCTCTGTAGCCACTGCGCATCTCACTGCGCAGGTATGATTTTTGTGTAAATAGGTTGCTAACTACGTAGGGCATCGGGAAAATGTGTTTAAACAAGTAAGTAACTACATTCAGGTACCAAAAAACGCGTGCAAACCTCGGGACACCAGGATGAGGCGCCTGTTTTTGCTGTTCTATAGCCATATATAGCCATATTGCACGGTATACTTTGCGGCTCTGTTGCCATGGCGCACCTCGGTGTGCGAATGTGATTTTTTGCAGTTAGGTTGCTAACCATCTAGGGCACCTGAAAAACGTGTTTAAACACCAAACCCACCACGTTTAGCTACCGAGAATACCCGTGCAAATCTCGGGACACCAGGATGAGGGGCGACTTTGGGGCTCTGTAGCCACTGCGAATCTCACTGCGCAGGTATGATTTTTGTGTAAATAGGTTGCTAACTACGTAGGGCATCGGGAAAATGTGTTTAAACAAGTAAGTAACTACATTCAGGTACCAAAAAAACGCGTGCAAACCTCGGGACGCCAGGATGAGGCGCCTGTTTTTGCTGTTCTATAGCCATATATAGCCATATTGCACGGTATGCTTTGCGGCTCTGTTGCCATGGCGCACCTCGGTGTGCGAATGTGATTTTTTGCAGTTAGGTTGCTAACCATCTAGGGCACCTGAAAAACGTGTTTAAACACCAAACCCACCACGTTTAGGTACCGAGAATACCCGTGCAAATCTCGGGACACCAGGATGAGGGGGCGACTTTGGGGCTCTGTAGCCACTGCGCATCTCACTGCGCAGGTATGATTTTTGTGTAAATAGGTTGCTAACTACGTAGGGCATCGGGAAAATGTGTTTAAACAAGTAAGTAACTACATTCAGGTACCAAAAAACGCGTGCAAACCTCGGGACACCAGGATGAGGCGCCTGTTTTTGCTGTTCTATAGCCATATATAGCCATATTGCACGGTATATTTTGCGGCTCTGTTGCCATGGCGCACCTCGGTGTGCGAATGTGATTTTTTGCAGTTAGGTTGCTAACCATCTAGGGCACCTGAAAAACGTGTTTAAACACCAAACCCACCACGTTTAGGTACCGAGAATACCCGTGCAAATCTCGGGACACCAGGATGAGGGGCGACTTTGGGGCTCTGTAGCCACTGCGCATCTCACTGCGCAGGTATGATTTTTGTGTAAATAGGTTGCTAACTACGTAGGGCATCGGGAAAATGTGTTTAAAACAAGTAAGTAACTACATTCAGGTACCAAAATACGCGTGCAAACCTCGGGACACCAGGATGAGGCGCCTGTTTTTGCTGTTCTATAGCCATATATAGCCATATTGCACGGTATACTTTGCGGCTCTGTTGCACCTCGGTGTGCGAATGTGATTTTTTGCAGTTAGGTTGCTAACCATCTAGGGCACCTGAAAAACGTGTTTAAACACCAAACCCACCACGTTTAAGTACCGAGAATACCCTTGCAAATCTCGGGACACCAGGATGAGGGGCGACTTTGGGGCTCTGTAGCCACTGCGCATCTCACTGCGCAGGTATGATTTTTGTGTAAATAGGTTGCTAACTACGTAGGGCATCGGGAAAATGTGTTTAAACAAGTAAGTAACTACATTCAGGTACCAAAAAACGCGTGCAAACCTCGGGACACCAGGATGAGGCGCCTGTTTTTGCTGTTCTATAGCCATATATAGCCATATTGCACGGTATACTTTGCGGCTCTGTTGCCATGGCGCACCTCGGTGTGCGAATGTGATTTTTTGCAGTTAGGTTGCTAACCATCTAGGGCACCTGAAAAACGTGTTTAAACACCAAACCCACCACGTTTAAGTACCGAGAATACCCTTGCAAATCTCGGGACACCAGGATGAGGGGCGACTTTGGGGCTCTGTAGCCACTGCGCATCTCACTGCGCAGGTATGATTTTTGTGTAAATAGGTTGCTAACTACGTAGGGCATCGGGAAAATGTGTTTAAACAAGTAAGTAACTACATTCAGGTACCAAAAAACGCGTGCAAACCTCGGGACACCAGGATGAGGCGCCTGTTTTTGCTGTTCTATAGCCATATATAGCCATATTGCACGGTATACTTTGCGGCTCTGTTGCCATGGCGCACCTCGGTGTGCGAATGTGATTTTTTGCAGTTAGGTTGCTAACCCTCTAGGGCACCTGAAAAACGTGTTTAAACACCAAACCCACCACGTTTAGGTACCGAGAATACCCGTGCAAATCTCGGGACACCAGGATGAGGGGCGACTTTGGGGCTCTGTAGCCACTGCGCATCTCACTGCGCAGGTATGATTTTTGTGTAAATAGGTTGCTAACTACGTAGGGCATCGGGAAAATGTGTTTAAACAAGTAAGTAACTACATTCAGGTACCAAAAAACGCGTGCAAACCTCGGGACACCAGGATGAGGCGCCTGTTTTTGCTGTTCTATAGCCATATATAGCCATATTGCACGGTATACTTTGCGGCTCTGTTGCCATGGCGCACCTCGGTGTGCGAATGTGATTTTTTGCAGTTAGGTTGCTAACCATCTAGGGCACCTGAAAAACGTGTTTAAACACCAAACCCACCATGTTTAGGTACCGAGAATACCCGTGCAAATCTCGGGACACCAGGATGAGGGGCGACTTTGGGGCTCTGTAGCCACTGCGCATCTCACTGCGCAGGTATGATTTTTGTGTAAATAGGTTGCTAACTACGTAGGGCATCGGGAAAATGTGTTTAAACAAGTAAGTAACTACATTCAGGTACCAAAAAACGCGTGCAAACCTCGGGACACCAGGATGAGGCGCCTGTTTTTGCTGTTCTATAGCCATATATAGCCATATTGCACGGTATACTTTGCGGCTCTGTTGCCATGGCGCACCTCGGTGTGCGAATGTGATTTTTTGCAGTTAGGTTGCTAACCATCTAGGGCACCTGAAAAACGTGTTTAAACACCAAACTCACTACGTTTAGGTACCGAGAATACCCGTGCAAATCTCGGGACACCAGGATGAGGGGCGATTTTGGGGCTCTGTAGCCACTGCGCATCTCACTGCGCAGGTATGATTTTTGTGTAAATAGGTTGCTAACTACGTAGGGCATCGGGAAAATGTGTTTAAACAAGTAAGTAACTACATTCAGGTACCAAAAAACGCGTGCAAACCTCGGGACACCAGGATGAGGCGCCTGTTTTTGCTGTTCTATAGCATATATAGCCATATTGCACGGTATACTTTGCGGCTCTGTTGCCATGGCGCACCTCGGTGTGCGAATGTGATTTTTTGCAGTTAGGTTGCTAACCATCTAGGGCACCTGAAAAACGTGTTTAAACACCAAACCCACCACGTTTAGGTACCGAGAATACCCGTGCAAATCTCGGGACACCAGGATGAGGGGCGACTTTGGGGCTCTGTAGCCACTGCGCATCTCACTGCGCAGGTATGATTTTTGTGTAAATAGGTTGCTAACTACGTAGGGCATCGGGAAAATGTGTTTAAACAAGTAAGTAACTACATTCAGGTACCAAAAAACGCGTGCAAACCTCGGGACACCAGGATGAGGTGCCTGTTTTTGCTGTTCTATAGCCATATATAGCCATATTGCACGGTATACTTTGCGGCTCTGTTGCCATGGCGCACCTCGGTGTGCGAATGTGATTTTTTGCAGTTAGGTTGCTAACCATCTAGGGCACCTGAAAAACGTGTTTAAACACCAAACCCACCACGTTTAGGTACCGAGAATACCCGTGCAAATCTCGGGACACCAGGATGAGGGGCGACTTTGGGGCTCTGTAGCCACTGCGCATCTCACTGCGCAGGTATGATTTTTGTGTAAATAGGTTGCTAACTACGTAGGGCATCGGGAAAATGTGTTTAAACAAGTAAGTAACTACATTCAGGTACCAAAAAACGCGTGCAAACCTCGGGACACCAGGATGAGGCGCCTGTTTTTGCTGTTCTATAGCCATATATAGCCATATTGCACGGTATACTTTGCGGCTCTGTTGCCATGGCGCACCTCGGTGTGCGAATGTGATTTTTTGCAGTTAGGTTGCTAACCATCTAGGGCACCTGAAAAACGTGATTAAACACCAAACCCACCACGTTTAGGTACCGAGAATACCCGTGCAAATCTCGGGACACCAGGATGAGGGGCGACTTTGGGGCTCTGTAGCCACTGCGCATCTCACTGCGCAGGTATGATTTTTGTGTAAATAGGTTGCTAACTACGTAGGGCATCGGGAAAATGTGTTTAAACAAGTAAGTAACTACATTCAGGTACCAAAAAACGCGTGCAAACCTCGGGACACCAGGATGAGGCGCCTGTTTTTGCTGTTCTATAGCCATATATAGCCATATTGCACGGTATACTTTGCGGCTCTGTTGCCATGGCGCACCTCGGTGTGCGAATGTGATTTTTTGCAGTTAGGTTGCTATCCCTCTAGGGCACCTGAAAAACGTGTTTAAACACCAAACCCACCACGTTTAGGTACCGAGAATACCCGTGCAAATCTCGGGACACCAGGATGAGGGGCGACTTTGGGGCTCTGTAGCCACTGCGCATCTCACTGCGCAGGTATGATTTTTGTGTAAATAGGTTGCTAACTACGTAGGGCATCGGGAAAATGTGTTTAAACAAGTAAGTAACTACATTCAGGAACCAAAAAACGCGTGTAAACCTCGGGACACCAGGATGAGGCGCCTGTTTTTGCTGTTCTATAGCCATATATAGCCATATTGCACGGTATACTTTGCGGCTCTGTTGCCATGGCGCACCTTGGTGTGCGAATGTGATTTTTTGCAGTTAGGTTGCTAACCATCTAGGGCACCTGAAAAACGTGTTTAAACACCAAACCCACCACGTTTAGGTACCGAGAATACCCGTGCAAATCTCGGGACACCAGGATGAGGGGCGACTTTGGGGCTCTGTAGCCACTGCGCATCTCACTGCGCAGGTATGATTTTTGTGTAAATAGGTTGCTAACTACGTAGGGCATCGGGAAAATGTGTTTAAACAAGTAAGTAACTACATTCAGGTACCAAAAAACGCGTGCAAACCTCGGGACACCAGGATGAGGCGCCTGTTTTTGCTGTTCTATAGCCATATATAGCCATATTGCACGGTATACTTTGCGGCTCTGTTGCCATGGCGCACCTCGGTGTGCGAATGTGATTTTTTGCAGTTAGGTTGCTAACCCTCTAGGGCACCTGAAAAACGTGTTTAAACACCAAACCCACCACGTTTAGGTACCGAGAATACCCGTGCAAATCTCGGGACACCAGGATGAGGGGCGACTTTGGGGCTCTGTAGCCACTGCGCATCTCACTGCGCAGGTATGATTTTTGTGTAAATAGGTTGCTAACTACGTAGGGCATCGGGAAAATGTGTTTAAACAAGTAAGTAACTACATTCAGGTACCAAAAACGCGTGCAAACCTCGGGACACCAGGATGAGGCGCCTGTTTTTGCTGTTCTATAGCCATATATAGCCATATTGCACGGTATACTTTGCGGCTCTGTTGCCATGGCGCACCTCGGTGTGCGAATGTGATTTTTTGCAGTTAGGTTGCTAACCCTCTAGGGCACCTGAAAAACGTGTTTAAACACCAAACCCACCACGTTTAGGTACCGAGAATACCCGTGCAAATCTCGGGACACCAGGATGAGGGGCAACTTTGGGGCTCTGTAGCCACTGCGCATCTCACTGCGCAGGTATGATTTTTGTGTAAATAGGTTGCTAACTACGTAGGGCATCGGGAAAATGTGTTTAAACAAGTAAGTAACTACATTCAGGTACCAAAAAACGCGTGCAAACCTCGGGACACCAGGATGAGGCGCCTGTTTTTGCTGTTCTATAGCCATATATAGCCATATTGCACGGTATACTTTGCGGCTCTGTTGCCATGGCGCACCTCGGTGTGCGAATGTGATTTTTTGCAGTTAGGTTGCTAACCATCTAGGGCACCTGAAAAACGTGTTTAAACACCAAACTCACTACGTTTAGGTACCGAGAATACCCGTGCAAATCTCGGGACACCAGGATGAGGGGCGATTTTGGGGCTCTGTAGCCACTGCGCATCTCACTGCGCAGGTATGATTTTTGTGTAAATAGGTTGCTAACTACGTAGGGCATCGGGAAAATGTGTTTAAACAAGTAAGTAACTACATTCAGGTACCAAAAAACGCGTGCAAACCTCGGGACACCAGGATGAGGCGCCTGTTTTTGCTGTTCTATAGCCATATATAGCCATATTGCACGGTATACTCTTGCGGTTCTGTTGCCATGGCGCACCTCGGTGTGCGAATGTGATTTTTTGCAGTTAGGTTGCTAACTATCTAGGGCACCTGAAAAACGTGTTTAAACACCAAACCCACCACGTTTAGGTACCGAGAATACCCGTGCAAATCTCGGGACACCAGGATGAGGGGCGACTTTGGGGCTCTGTAGCCACTGCGCATCTCACTGCGCAGGTATGATTTTTGTGTAAATAGGTTGCTAACTACGTAGGGCATCGGGAAAATGTGTTTAAACAAGTAAGTAACTACATTCAGGTACCAAAAAACGCGTGCAAACCTCGGGACACCAGGATGAGGCGCCTGTTTTTGCTGTTCTATAGCCATATATAGCCATATTGCACGGTATACTTTGCGGCTCTGTTGCCATGTCGCACCTCGGTGTGCGAATGTGATTTTTTGCAGTTAGGTTGCTAACCATCTAGGGCACCTGAAAAACGTGTTTAAACACCAAACCCACCACGTTTAGCTACCGAGAATACCCGTGCAAATCTCGGGACACCAGGATGAGGGGCGACTTTGGGGCTCTGTAGCCACTGCGCATCTCACTGCGCAGGTATGATTTTTGTGTAAATAGGTTGCTAACTACGTAGGGCATCGGGAAAATGTGTTTAAACAAGTAAGTAACTACATTCAGGTACCAAAAAACGCGTGCAAACCTCGGGACACCAGGATGAGGCGCCTGTTTTTGCTGTTCTATAGCCATATATAGCCATATTGCACGGTATACTTTGCGGCTCTGTTGCCATGGCGCACCTCGGTGTGCGAATGTGATTTTTTGCAGTTAGGTTGCTAACCCTCTAGGGCACCTGAAAAACGTGTTTAAACACCAAACCCACCACGTTTAGGTACCGAGAATACCCGTGCAAATCTCGGGACACCAGGATGAGGGGCGACTTTGGGGCTCTGTAGCCACTGCGCATCTCACTGCGCAGGTATGATTTTTGTGTAAATAGGTTGCTAACTACGTAGGGCATCGGGAAAATGTGTTTAAACAAGTAAGTAACTACATTCAGGTACCAAAAAACGCGTGCAAACCTCGGGACACCAGGATGAGGCGCCTGTTTTTGCTGTTCTATAGCCATATATAGCCATATTGCACGGTATACTTTGCGGCTCTGTTGCCATGGCGCACCTCGGTGTGCGAATGTGATTTTTTGCAGTTAGGTTGCTAACCCTCTAGGGCACCTGAAAAACGTGTTTAAACACCAAACCCACCACGTTTAGGTACCGAGAATACCCGTGCAAATCTCGGGACACCAGGATGAGGGGCAACTTTGGGGCTCTGTAGCCACTGCGCATCTCACTGCGCAGGTATGATTTTTGTGTAAATAGGTTGCTAACTACGTAGGGCATCGGGAAAATGTGTTTAAACAAGTAAGTAACTACATTCAGGTACCAAAAAACGCGTGCAAACCTCGGGACACCAGGATGAGGCGCCTGTTTTTGCTGTTCTATAGCCATATATAGCCATATTGCACGGTATACTTTGCGGCTCTGTTGCCATGGCGCACCTCGGTGTGCGAATGTGATTTTTTGCAGTTAGGTTGCTAACCATCTAGGGCACCTGAAAAACGTGTTTAAACACCAAACTCACTACGTTTAGGTACCGAGAATACCCGTGCAAATCTCGGGACACCAGGATGAGGGGCGATTTTGGGGCTCTGTAGCCACTGCGCATCTCACTGCGCAGGTATGATTTTTGTGTAAATAGGTTGCTAACTACGTAGGGCATCGGGAAAATGTGTTTAAACAAGTAAGTAACTACATTCAGGTACCAAAAAACGCGTGCAAACCTCGGGACACCAGGATGAGGCGCCTGTTTTTGCTGTTTGTTCTAAAGCCCTATATAGCCATATTGCACGGTATACTTTGCGGCTCTGTTGCCATGGCGCAACTCGGTGTGCGAATGTGATTTTTTGCAGTTAGGTTGCTAACCATCTAGGGCACCTGAAAAACGTGTTTAAACACCAAACCCAACACGTTCAGGTACCGAGAAACCCCGTGCAAATCTCCCGACACTACAGGTCGACGCGACTTTGGGGCTCTGTAGCCCACGCGCATCTCACTGCGCAGGTATGATTTTTGTGTCAATGGGTTGCTAACTACGTAGGGCATCGAGAAAATGTGTTTAAACAAGCAACTAACTACATTAAGGTAGCAAAAAACGCGTACAAACCTCCCGACACCAGGGGTCGACGCCTATTTTTGCTGTTCTAAAGCCCTATATAGCCATATTGCACGGTATATTTTGCGGCTCTGTTGCCATGGCGCAACTCGGTGTGCGAATGTGATTTTTTGCAGTTAGGTTGCTAACCATCTAGGGCACCTGAAAAACGTGTTTAAACACCAAACCCAACACGTTCAGGTACCGAGAAACCCCGTGCAAATCTCCCGACACTACAGGTCGACGCGACTTTGGGGCTCTGTAGCCCACGCGCATCTCACTGCGCAGGTATGATTTTTGTGTCAATGGGTTGCTAACTACGTAGGGCATCGAGAAAATGTGTTTAAACAAGCAACTAACTACATTAAGGTAGCAAAAAACGCGTGCAAACCTCCCGACACCAGGGGTCGACGCCTATTTTTGCTGTTCTAAAGCCCTATATAGCCATATTGCACGGTATACTTTGCGGCTCTGTTGCCATGGCGCAACTCGGTGTGCGAATGTGATTTTTTGCAGTTAGGTTGCTAACCATCTAGGGCACCTGAAAAACGTGTTTAAACACCAAACCCAACACGTTCAGGTACCGAGAAACCCCGTGCAAATCTCCCGACACTACAGGTCGACGCGATTTTGGGGCTCTGTAGCCCACGCGCATCTCACTGCGCAGGTATGATTTTTGTGTCAATGGGTTGCTAACTACGTAGGGCATCGAGAAAATGTGTTTAAACAAGCAACTAACTACATTAAGGTAGCAAAAAACGCGTGCAAACCTCCCGACACCAGGGGTCGACGCCTATTTTTGCTGTTCTAAAGCCCTATATAGCCATATTGCACGGTATACTTTGCGGCTCTGTTGCCATGGCGCAACTCGGTGTGCGAATGTGATTTTTTGCAGTTAGGTTGCTAACCATCTAGGGCACCTGAAAAACGTGTTTAAACACCAAACCCAACACGTTCAGGTACCGAGAAACCCCGTGCAAATCTCCCGACACTACAGGTCGACGCGACTTTGGGGCTCTGTAGCCCACGCGCATCTCACTGCGCAGGTATGATTTTTGTGTCAATGGGTTGCTAACTACGTAGGGCATCGAGAAAATGTGTTTAAACAAGCAACTAACTACATTAAGGTAGCAAAAAACGCGTGCAAACCTCCCGACACCAGGGGTCGACGCCTATTTTTGCTGTTCTAAAGCCCTATATAGCCATATTGCACGGTATACTTTGCGGCTCTGTTGCCATGGCGCAACTCGGTGTGCGAATGTGATTTTTTGCAGTTAGGTTGCTAACCATCTAGGGCACCTGAAAAACGTGTTTAAACACCAAACCCAACACGTTCAGGTACCGAGAAACCCCGTGCAAATCTCCCGACACTACAGGTCGACGCGACTTTGGGGCTCTGTAGCCCACGCGCATCTCACTGCGCAGGTATGATTTTTGTGTCAATGGGTTGCTAACTACGTAGGGCATCGAGAAAATGTGTTTAAACAAGCAACTAACTACATTAAGGTAGCAAAAAACGCGTGCAAACCTCCCGACACCAGGGGTCGACGCCTATTTTTGCTGTTCTAAAGCCCTATATAGCCATATTGCACGGTATACTTTGCGGCTCTGTTGCCATGGCGCAACTCGGTGTGCGAATGTGATTTTTTGCAGTTAGGTTGCAAACCATCTAGGGCACCTGAAAAACGTGTTTAAACACCAAACCCAACACGTTCAGGTACCGAGAAACCCCGTGCAAATCTCCCGACACTACAGGTCGACGCGACTTTGGGGCTCTGTAGCCCACGCGCATCTCACTGCGCAGGTATGATTTTTGTGTCAATGGGTTGCTAACTACGTAGGACATCGAGAAAATGTGTTTAAACAAGCAACTAACTACATTAAGGTAGCAAAAAACGCGTGCAAACCTCCCGACACCAGGGGTCGACGCCTATTTTTGCTGTTCTAAAGCCCTATATAGCCATATTGCACGGTATACTTTGCGGCTCTGTTGCCATGGCGCAACTCGGTGTGCGAATGTGATTTTTTGCAGTTAGGTTGCTAACCATCTAGGGCACCTGAAAAACGTGTTTAAACACCAAACCCAACACGTTCAGGTACCGAGAAACCCCGTGCAAATCTCCCGACACTACAGGTCGACGCGACTTTGGGGCTCTGTAGCCCACGCGCATCTCACTGCGCAGGTATGATTTTTGTGTCAATGGGTTGCTAACTACGTAGGGCATCGAGAAAATGTGTTTAAACAAGCAACTAACTACATTAAGGTAGCAAAAAACGCGTGCAAACCTCCCGACACCAGGGGTCGACGCCTATTTTTGCTGTTCTAAAGCCCTATATAGCCATATTGCACGGTATACTTTGCGGCTCTGTTGCCATGGCGCAACTCGGTGTGCGAATGTGATTTTTTGCAGTTAGGTTGCTAACCATCTAGGGCACCTGAAAAACGTGTTTAAACACCAAACCCAACACGTTCAGGTACCGAGAAACCCCGTGCAAATCTCCCGACACTACAGGTCGACGCGACTTTGGGGCTCTGTAGCCCACGCGCATCTCACTGCGCAGGTATGATTTTTGTGTCAATGGGTTGCTAACTACGTAGGGCATCGAGAAAATGTGTTTAAACAAGCAACTAACTACATTAAGGTAGCAAAATACGCGTGCAAACCTCCCGACACCAGGGGTCGACGCCTATTTTTGCTGTTCTAAAGCCCTATATAGCCATACTGCACGGTATACTTTGCGGCTCTGTTGCCATGGCGCAACTCGGTGTGCGAATGTGATTTTTTGCAGTTAGGTTGCTATCCATCTAGGGCACCTGAAAAACGTGTTTAAACACCAAACCCAACACGTTCAGGTACCGAGAAACCCCGTGCAAATCTCCCGACACTACAGGTCGACGCGACTTTGGGGCTCTGTAGCCCACGCGCATCTCACTGCGCAGGTATGATTTTTGTGTCAATGGGTTGCTAACTACGTAGGGCATCGAGAAAATGTGTTTAAACAAGCAACTAACTACATTAAGGTAGCAAAAAACGCGTGCAAACCTCCCGACACCAGGGGTCGACGCCTATTTTTGCTGTTCTAAAGCCCTATATAGCCATATTGCACGGTATACTTTGCGGCTCTGTTGCCATGGCGCAACTCGGTGTGCGAATGTGATTTTTTGCAGTTAGGTTGCTAACCATCTAGGGCACCTGAAAAACGTGTTTAAACACCAAACCCAACACGTTCAGGTACCGAGAAACCCCGTGCAATTCTCCCGACACTACAGGTCGACGCGACTTTGGGGCTCTGTAGCCCACGCGCATCTCACTGCGCAGGTATGATTTTTGTGTCAATGGGTTGCTAACTACGTAGGGCATCGAGAAAATGTGTTTAAACAAGCAACTAACTACATTAAGGTAGCAAAAAACGCGTGCAAACCTCCCGACACCAGGGGTCGACGCCTATTTTTGCTGTTCTAAAGCCCTATATAGCCATATTGCACGGTATACTTTGCGGCTCTGTTGCCATGGCGCAACTCGGTGTGCGAATGTGATTTTTTGCAGTTAGGTTGCTAACCATCTAGGGCACCTGAAAAACGTGTTTAAACACCAAACCCAACACGTTCAGGTACCGAGAAACCCCGTGCAAATCTCCCGACACTACAGGTCGACGCGACTTTGGGGCTCTGTAGCCCACGCGCATCTCACTGCGCAGGTATGATTTTTGTGTCAATGGGTTGCTAACTACGTAGGGCATCGAGAAAATGTGTTTAAACAAGCAACTAACTACATTAAGGTAGCAAAAAACGCGTGCAAACCTCCCGACACCAGGGGTCGACGCCTATTTTTGCTGTTCTAAAGCCCTATATAGCCATATTGCACGGTATACTTTGCGGCTCTGTTGCCATGGCGCAACTCGGTGTGCGAATGTGATTTTTTGCAGTTAGGTTGCTAACCATCTAGGGCACCTGAAAAACGTGTTTAAACACCAAACCCAACACGTTCAGGTACCGAGAAACCCCGTGCAAATCTCCCGACACTACAGGTCGACGCGACTTTGGGGCTCTGTAGCCCACGCGCATCTCACTGCGCAGGTATGATTTTTGTGTCAATGGGTTGCTAACTACGTAGGGCATCGAGAAAATGTGTTTAAACAAGCAACTAACTACATTAAGGTAGCAAAAAACGCGTGCAAACCTCCCGACACCAGGGGTCGACGCCTATTTTTGCTGTTCTAAAGCCCTATATAGCCATATTGCACGGTATACTTTGCGGCTCTGTTGCCATGGCGCAACTCGGTGTGCGAATGTGATTTTTTGCAGTTAGGTTGCTAACCATCTAGGGCACCTGAAAAACGTGTTTAAACACCAAACCCAACACGTTCAGGTACCGAGAAACCCCGTGCAAATCTCCCGACACTACAGGTCGACGCGACTTTGGGGCTCTGTAGCCCACGCGCATCTCACTGCGCAGGTATGATTTTTGTGTCAATGGGTTGCTAACTACGTAGGGCATCGAGAAAATGTGTTTAAACAAGCAACTAACTACATTAAGGTAGCAAAAAACGCGTGCAAACCTCCCGACACCAGGGGTCGACGCCTATTTTTGCTGTTCTAAAGCCCTATATAGCCATATTGCACGGTATACTTTGCGGCTCTGTTGCCATGGCGCAACTCGGTGCGCGAATGTGATTTTTTGCAGTTAGGTTGCTAACCATCTAGGGCACCTGAAAAACGTGTTTAAACACCAAACCCAACACGTTCAGGTACCGAGAAACCCCGTGCAAATCTCCCGACACTACAGGTCGACGCGACTTTGGGGCTCTGTAGCCCACGCGCATCTCACTGCGCAGGTATGATTTTTGTGTCAATGGGTTGCTAACTACGTAGGGCATCGAGAAAATGTGTTTAAACAAGCAACTAACTACATTAAGGTAGCAAAAAACGCGTGCAAACCTCCCGACACCAGGGGTCGACGCCTATTTTTGCTGTTCTAAAGCCCTATATAGCCATATTGCACGGTATACTTTGCGGCTCTGTTGCCATGGCGCAACTCGGTGTGCGAATGTGATTTTTTGCAGTTAGGTTGCTAACCATCTAGGGCACCTGAAAAACGTGTTTAAACACCAAACCCAACACGTTCCGGTACCGAGAAACCCCGTGCAAATCTCCCGACACTACAGGTCGACGCGATTTTGGGGCTCTGTAGCCCACGCGCATCTCACTGCGCAGGTATGATTTTTGTGTCAATGGGTTGCTAACTACGTAGGGCATCGAGAAAATGTGTTTAAACAAGCAACTAACTACATTAAGGTAGCAAAAAACGCGTGCAAACCTCCCGACACCAGGGGTCGACGCCTATTTTTGCTGTTCTAAAGCCCTATATAGCCATATTGCACGGTATACTTTGCGGCTCTGTTGCCATGGCGCAACTCGGTGTGCGAATGTGATTTTTTGCAGTTAGGTTGCTAACCATCTAGGGCACCTGAAAAACGTGTTTAAACACCAAACCAAACACGTTCAGGTACCGAGAAACCCCGTGCAAATCTCCCGACACTACAGGTCGACGCGACTTTGGGGCTCTGTAGCCCACGCGCATCTCACTGCGCAGGTATGATTTTTGTGTCAATGGGTTGCTAACTACGTAGGGCATCGAGAAAATGTGTTTAAACAAGCAACTAACTACATTAAGGTAGCAAAAAACGCGTGCAAACCTCCCGACACCAGGGGTCGACGCCTATTTTTGCTGTTCTAAAGCCCTATATAGCCATATTGCACGGTATACTTTGCGGCTCTGTTGCCATGGCGCAACTCGGTGTGCGAATGTGATTTTTTGCAGTTAGGTTGCTAACCATCTAGGGCACCTGAAAAACGTGTTTAAACACCAAACCCAACACGTTCAGGTACCGAGAAACCCCGTGCAAATCTCCCGACACTACAGGTCGACGCGACTTTGGGGCTCTGTAGCCCACGCGCATCTCACTGCGCAGGTATGATTTTTGTGTCAATGGGTTGCTAACTACGTAGGGCATCGAGAAAATGTGTTTAAACAAGCAACTAACTACATTAAGGTAGCAAAAAACGCGTGCAAACCTCCCGACACCAGGGGTCGACGCCTATTTTTGCTGTTCTAAAGCCCTATATAGCCATATTGCACGGTATACTTTGCGGCTCTGTTGCCATGGCGCAACTCGGTGTGCGAATGTGATTTTTTGCAGTTAGGTTGCTAACCATCTAGGGCACCTGAAAAACGTGTTTAAACACCAAACCCAACACGTTCAGGTACCGAGAAACCCCGTGCAAATCTCCCGACACTACAGGTCGACGCGACTTTGGGGCTCTGTAGCCCACGCGCATCTCACTGCGCAGGTATGATTTTTGTGTCAATGGGTTGCTAACTACGTAGGGCATCGAGAAAATGTGTTTAAACAAGCAACTAACTACATTAAGGTAGCAAAAAACGCGTGCAAACCTCCCGACACCAGGGGTCGACGCCTATTTTTGCTGTTCTAAAGCCCTATATAGCCATATTGCACGGTATACTTTGCGGCTCTGTTGCCATGGCGCAACTCGGTGTGCGAATGTGATTTTTTGCAGTTAGGTTGCTAACCATCTAGGGCACCTGAAAAACGTGTTTAAACACCAAACCCAACACGTTCAGGTACCGAGAAACCCCGTGCAAATCTCCCGACACTACAGGTCGACGCGACTTTGGGGCTCTGTAGCCCACGCGCATCTCACTGCGCAGGTATGATTTTTGTGTCAATGGGTTGCTAACTACATTTGTATGCAACTTGGTATTTGACGTCAATTAGTACCCCCGTAGACATGTGTGAAGTTTCAAGTAAATCCCTTAAATACATTTAGTTGCAAAGATAAAATGTTGCACCTAAAAACTTAACCAAGAAATTTTCTAAGTATAAAAGGGCCATAATTCAGTCCAAGTTCATCCTAGAGTTATGTAACTTGGTATTTGAACTCCAATGGTAACCCTATAGACATGTGTGAGGTTTTAAGTGAATCCCTCTAGTAGATGCAAATATAAAATGTTGCACCTAAAAACTTAACCAAGAAATTTCTAAGTATAAAAGGGCAATAATTCAGTCCAAATTCATCATAGAGTTATGTAACTATGTTTTTCAGCTCCAATAGTAACCCCGTAAACACATATAAAGTTTTAAGTCAATCCCTCCAGTACTTGCAAAGATATAAAAGATACACAAGTGTTGCACCTAAAAACTTAACCAAGAAGTGTTACGTCGACGCTGAAGCACAGCTGAGTAGGATAGCCCCACTATTCTCCGAATATTCGAGCTAAAAACATAAGGTAGGTGAAATTTGCTATGTAGGGTTGGGTTGCCCAAAACACAGAATATTTAAACCTTATGAGAGCCAAGCTCTCAAATTAAAAGGGAGATCAACAAACAAACAAACCTGTGATGTTTTATAGCCTTTGTCTATAGCATCGGCACACACATAAGCTGATGCTACAGCATAGCTTAATCTAACAATGTTAACATGTACTTGCGCACGAAATGCTTCACCAACCTCATTAGCATAACCTGAAATATCAAAATATATTTGTGATTTATTTAACAAGATGGTGTAGAGTGGTAGATGACCTATGCCCCACAAAGGGGTGAAGAGGAGTAAGTAAGTAAGTAAGTAAGTAACATCAAAATGAATCTTTTAGGCATTTAATCTTCATTTTAAAAACATCTAACTTAGTGACTAGATCAACAATTATCTATTTTTGACTAATTAAATCTGACCCTCTTCAGTGTTTATTTTCAGACAATTTTACAGCCGTTTGTGGGCTATATTCCCAATCCAAAATCATATTTTTTCCCAAATTTCAATCCAAAATTCCCAATTTAACTTATAAATGAAATTTTTGAAAAATAGATATGATTCAGCATAAAATTTTATGTCCCAGCAATTTTTCTTTTGATAAAAAACGTACTTAATGAAGAATGAAATTAAAAACCTTGTTAAATCAGCATTTGTTATCAAATTTGCTTGACATTTTATTCAAATTTAAACCAAAATGCTGATAAAATTCCCAATTCTAGGGGTATGGGTCATATTCCCAAATTTGATGAAAAAAAATTGCTCTTAATCACTGAATTGTTTTCTAAGTGATGGCCCTTCAACAAATATGGACACGTAAGGAATGACCAGTTATATATATCCTTTTGAAATTTCTAAGCAAGCAAAACTGTATGGGTACTATATGGATTCCAATAATGACTGCCCATGTGGGACCCATATGGGTTTTGCATCCAGGTGCCATATGGGCTTTATGTAGGTATCATCTGGGCTTCACATGGGTTCCATCTAAGATTCTTAAGGTTCCAATCTGGGCTAGTAGGTTGCATAGTGAATACATGTTATCTATTCTTCACCTGTGTGAACAAATCTATTCTAAACATGTTTGCTTACGTAGTCTAATAGTTGACATAAAATTCAAATGAAAATGTTAGGTTAACAAGCAGTAACCTTAAATCTTATCTTCAAGATCGCCAAGGTTATTTGAAAATTAATAGTTTTACATCTCCAATTATGACATCTAAGGTAGGAATTCCACAGGGATCAGTACTTAGTCCAACACTATGCAATATTAATACAAGTGACTGCTTCAATAACCAAGACTCACCTCATGCTGAATTGGCGGATGATATTAGCTTGTGGATTAGTGCTGGTAACTGGGGAATTGCTATTAAGGAAGTACAAAAAAAGTATGAAGATTTCTCATGTTGGTGTAAAAGGTGGAATATGACAATTGCTCCGGAGAAAACCAACGTCCTCCTGTTTGGAAAATGCAAAGAAAACGCGCCTAAAGAAATCAGTCTTGAACAGCGCACTTACCAAGTCCAACCCCATACTAAATTACTTGGAATTTGGATTGATGACAAATTATCCTTTGCCAAACATGTGCTAGAAAAGTCAGCATCTGCAATGGGTGCCCTTGGTGTTCTAGACAAATTTGTTACATACAACAGTGGCTGTTCTCAATCAATATACATGCAGCTGTATAGAAGCATAGTACTACCAATTATGGACTTTGGAGCCGAAGTCTTTGTAAAGGCATCTGATCTGTATTGTAAGGAATTTGGATCTGTACAACGTAGGGCTATGTTGAAGGCCACTGGATGTATAAATAGTACCAGCACAGAAGCACTGGAAATTCTCACCAACAGTCTTCCAATTGATCTGCATATGAAGCTTAGACAAGTCCAATCAATCATTAAAATAGCAGAGAACACTGATGATGATCCACTTAAAGAAGACTTTAATAATTGGGTACAACAAAAAGATAATCAATATCATGGAAAACCAACAAATTTTGAAATTCTCATGAACATCTTCAATCAAACTAGAGGAAAAATAAAAAAAAAAAATTTTGAAAACATTGAGTCTGGATTTCAGTACCTTAAATCATCCATGGGTCTGACAAAAATTCACAGCAAGGTTAACTATAAAGAACTGGAGGAAGATAAAGATGTTCAGGCTGAAAATATTTCATCTCTGTTACTACACTGTGATAGAAATGAAGTACTTGCCTTTACTGATGGATCTGCTTTGGGTAACCCTGGACCAACTGGTGCTGGCGCTGCAGTATACTTGGACGGTTATGAATCAAGCCCAACTTTACTAAGAAGAAAAGTCAGCCAGCTCAGTAACAACTATGCCGGTGAACTTGTTGGCTTGGAAATAACATTTCAATTCCTAAAAGAGATTTCATCTCTAGTTAACAGAACAATTCATGTGTTCACTGATTGTCAAAGTGCTATCACTTCAGTATTTGGAGGCAGCATTCCTAGGCACAGAATTGAAAACATCTTGAACATAAAACAACTAATAAGGTCTTTGGAAGAAAGAGGAAATATTATTTTAGTACATTGGGTTCCTGGCCATAAGAATATTACAGGAAATGAACTAGCTGATAAGGAAGCTAAAGCTGCAGCAGCAGAAGTAACAACAGAAAAAAACAATGACAATGAAGAACTTCTTGGTCAAATAGACAGCAAAAATGCAATGAAAATGATTCATGAGACTCTTATTAAGAAATGGTATTTCAGATATAATGTCAAAGAAAAGAATGAACACATTCAAGAAATTTACCTTAATGCAGGCTCAAGGAAATGTTTCGGCCAAAAAGACAGGAATACCTTTAGCACCATCAATCAGCTTATCACAGGTCACACGAAGTTGAATGGTCACTGGTCAAAGCTAGATACCACTACAGACCCAAACTGCAGTTCATGTAACTTACCAGAAACTGTCAATCATTACCTCTTTGACTGTATCAAATATGAGACAGAAAGATCAGTTCTAGTGAGAGCAGTGGAGGATACTATATCTAAATACCAACTAGACTGTCCAGTCATATCTATGTCTGCCTTGGTAGGAGAAGTTGAAGATGCCTGTGATGGAGCAAAGCAAAGCTTTATTCAAGCCTTCCAGTCATTCATAAAACAAACCAATATATTTTAGAATGCTTACAGTGCTTTGATTTTGTGTGTGTATATAATGATTATTTATGTATAAGTTTATCTATTTATTTTATGTATTTTTCTAAAATCTCATGATCAAATTGGTTTTATTTTTCTACATTTTGTAAACAAGATTTTTGTAAATGTCGTTAATCCCGTAGTATCAAGTGTTTAAAAGTACAAAGTGATTAAGTACAAATTGTGACGACAACGATGCACATAGAGACTATCAGCTACTTCGATAGCGTATTAGAAATACAACAACAACAACAAAATAATTGTAAGGGATGCGTTTTTTCGTAAACAGTTTATCCGAGTCGACTGGTAAAGAGTTTTCGAAATGCAAGTAGTCCGGCATTAAGCTCCGCCTACAATCTGTCTACTTTTTTTCAAACATACATGAACTCTACATGATATAGACAGACATAGCAAAATGATAAAACGTGTATTCGGGTGGTCATTCAGTTAAAGCCGTGGCGGGCCCCCATTTATGTGGTCTACTAATATCAAGGGACTCAGAGGACCCAACAAGTAAATCAAAATCTGCTTTGTTTCGTGAGCAAAGTTGAAACGCATGCAAAAACTCGATACAAAATCGTACAGACATTGTGTTTGAAAGGACTGCTTAAAAAATTAATATCTAACAAAATATTTTCAATCGTTGGAGTTTTAAGTCTTTCTGGGTCGAAAAAAATTGATATGAATGGTACACATGTATTGAATAAAGTTTTAAGTATAAAACTCAGAATAAAGACCCCGAATGCAGTGTTTACAGAAACTCTTTACAAACTTGAACGGAAAATTGCAAATCTGCAATATTTTAGTAAAATTGGTAAAGAGTTTTCGTTTGGCAAAAAATAGAATAATTATGGGACTCAGGTTCTAAAAAAAGATAAATACGAGGGTTGTCCGGAAAGTTCGTAGACACCTGCTTTAATACGAGTATTTCGCATTAGAATTAAATGAAACTTTCTTCAATAACTCACCAATGTTCTATGATCAATGATACAAAATTACAAAATTTTCCATTCTTAAACAATGATACGGCACGGGTTTATGTAAAGGGGATTAGAGGTGTGCGGAGCACGCCATGACATTTACCTCCTAAAATGCGAAGAAATGATTTTACTGCTCTAACACGCACCTTTTTATTATTACTAAAAAGTAATCTGGGGACCCAACATGCACAAACACTCCATTCCAAAGTTTTGAGAGAGAATTTTATGCACAGTTGTCTTTGAAATATCACATTGTACAGAAATATCTCTTACAGTAAGGTACCTGTCAAATCAATGAAAATTCTTCATTAACATTAAATATTACTTGGTATTCTTGTACGTAAATTGTCTGTAGTTTCAACTCTACTGTCATGAAATCGCTTGTACCATTTGTATACAAGAGCGCGAGAAACACTTTGCCTCTTGCTGTTTGAATTAGTAAATTTCATCGTCTCTCCAGGCATTTTCCCAAGCTCCATGCAAAATTTAACTAACACACGATGCTCCGCCCAAACGTCTGACGTCGTCATTTTTGGCGTGTTTTCATCCATGACTAATTGACAATAGTAACGCTCACTTTTTTATTTCTAAGGCGATAATGTTCAATTCATAACAATATGACGTCGGCGCATAACGTCACGTCATGGGGTGTTTATAATCAAGTTACCCGCGATTTTAAGTGGTAAAATACATAAAGAAAGAAGACACATGAGACCGGCAAATATCCCTAGTTTTGACGTGCTCCGGGTACCCCTATGCAAGGTTGCCACGGAAACGATCACATGAGTGCCGATAACAATTTTATGTTTTTATCGTAATAAAGCTATTCAATTATGATCAAGGGGCGCTCAACATAAAAAAATAGTTTAAAAAAAATAAATTTAGCAAAGATATAGCGGTTGTCTACGAACTTTCCGGACAAGCCTCGTATTATAATAATGAGCTTGAATAAAGTGTATACAAAAACTCTTTGCAAACTTGAACGGAAAATTGCAAATCTGCAATATTTCTAGTAAAATCGGTAAAGAGTTTTCGAATGGCATGAAATGAAATAATTATGGAACCCAGGTACTAAAAGAAAAACTTTCTAGATGAATATCTATATATAATAAGAAACCAAACTAGATGTGTGCATAAATCCAATTCAAAATTCAACAAAAATTGCAACCCCTTTCAAGGTTAAATCTTAAAGAGTTCTTGTTTGTGTATAAAGTTTTTAGTGGACATTTTTTAGTTAAATGTGTGGAACACGGGCACTAAAAATGGTTTGTTCATAAAAATATGAACTTTGAAGCCTAATGAAGATGTATAAAAACTTTACCAATTTCAACTGAAATTGCAAAAAACGACTGCTTTAAGGTTAAATCTACAAAGAGTTTTTGTTCATGTCTATATAGTTATTTCAGTGGACAAAAACTTCGTCCTTGCGGCCCTTAAATTATATGTTTTAGACATGGGCACTCAAAAAAGAGGTTTTTACATAAAAATCAGAACAAATGAAGATGTATAAAAATCTCTTTACAAATTTCAACGGAAATTTCAAAAAACGACCGCTTTAAGGTACAATCTACAAAGAGTTTTTATATGTATGTATTTTATTTAAAAGTGTTTTTCAGTGGGCAAAAAACTTTAATTCTTTCGAGTTTAATGTCTTTCTGGACCTAAAATGGTGTGTTTGGGACACGACTACTTAAAACATTGTACTTAGGAACATCATGAAGATGTTTAAAAAAACTCTTTGCAAATTTACACTGGAATGATAAAAAAGTACCGATTTAAGGTTAAAAATGTAAAGAGTTTTTTTCATGTCTTTCCAGTGGACAAAAACTTTAGATCCTTGAGTTTTATGTGTTTCATGGCCCTAAATTATGTGTTTGGGACATGGGTACTAAAAATTGTGATTACAAACTTATGAGGATGTATTAAAAAACTCTTTACGAATTTCAACTGAAAATGCAAAAAAATACCGCTTAAAGGTAAAATCTACAAAGAGTTTTTATTCATGTATAAAGTGTTTTTTAGTGGGCAAAAAACTTTAATTCTTTTGAGTTTAATGTCTTTCAGGACCTAAAATGATGTGTTTTGGACACGACTACTTAAAACGTTGTACTTAGGAACATCATGAAGATGTTTAAAAAAACTCTTTGTAAATTTACACTGGAATGGTAAAAAAGTACCGATTTAAGGTTAGAAATGTAAAGAGTTTTTGTTCATGTCTTTTCAGTGGACAAAAACTTTAGATCCTTGAGATTAGCCTTTCTTTGCCTTGAATTATGTGTTTGGGACACGGATACTAACAAATTGTGCTTAGAAACCTAATGCAAATGTATAAAAAACTATTTACGAATTTCAACTGAATTTGCAAAAAACGACTGCTTAAAGTTAAAATTTACAAAGAGTTGGTGTTCATGTTTAAAGTGTTCTTCACTCGGCTTCACGGGTACTTTAAGAATTTTACTTAGAAACCTCATAAAGATTTTTAAAAAAACTCTTTATAAATTTCAACTGAAATTGCAAAAAAACGTACACTCTAAGGTTAAATCTGCAAAGAGTTTGTGTTCATGCATTAAGTGTTTCCAGTTGACAAAAACAACTGTAGGTCTTTTGAGTTTAATGTCTTTATGGACCTTAAATGATTTGTATGGAAGACAGGTACCAAAAAAAGAAGTCTGTACATGAAAATCAGGAATTAGAACCCTTAATGACGAAGTGTAAGAAATAGGCCTACTTTAGGGCCTACAATTTTTTTACAGAATTCCAAAAAAAACGAGCCATATAAGGTAAAATCTATAGAGAGTAAAAAAACGTATAAACTTATTTTGTGGACAAAATATCTTTACAAACGTGAACGAAAATTGCATAAGATAGGCCTACGACGGCATTAAAAATTCTGTATCTGTATCTGTATCTTTACGACGCAGAAACCACTGCTGGCGTGATGCGTCGGGGGAGTGCTATGTGGTCAGTTGCGACCCTGGAGAGCTGTTTTAAAGCCCTCGATTGTACTGGCACACGCGATATCCTCTTCAAGAGCGTTCCAGTCGTGAATTGTTTTTACAAAGAATGAATTTTTGTATTGCTGGGTTTTTGAGATTTTGGTTTTAAAACAGTTAGAATGGTTTATACAGAATTTTGTCACAATGTTATGATTTTCACTGTTTAAATCAAGTTTTGGTTTAATTTTACGTTTATTTGTAATGGGTGTCAAATAACTTGTACTGTCAATGGCCGGCACCATACCCCGTATTATCTTGTATAGGAAGACTAACCTGGCGTTCTTCCTTCTCTGCTGCAGTGTATCAAGATTAAGGTTCATTATCAAAATTAATTTTAAGCCTGTATAAAGTCTAATATTTTGGTAAATTTCGTAAATGTATTCGTACATGAATAAAGTAAGTTCTCACTAAACAACAAAACAACATCTGATCGTAAGATTCCAAAGCTTTTTAAGGGTCTTTTTAATCGATTTCAGTAAAAATAGGAACAATAATTCTGGTGATTAATATAGAAGCGGTACTTTGTAGCGCTAAACCGTAACCTTTTGATGTGGCGTATTGATTTCTTGTGGGTGTTCACTAAGCCAAAGGACATTAAATACAGTGAACTCGACAGTTCCGGGTCATCGACAATTCCGGGTCACTTTTTTGAAATAGTACAAATGATTCCTAAATAATTTGATATTTTGATTATATGATAGTTAAGTCATGTACACTAACCACTTAGCTACCGTTACACAAACTTTCCATGTTAACATTTCTCTACCGGAAGTCATAGTCATGAAACACTAAATAGCGTCTTTTCCAACCAATGCGAAAGTACGTGAACGTTTCGTCCATGCGTTCGAAAAAACAGCGATTTATACCCACTATTTAGATAAAATAAGTCCTTATTGCACATCATTTTGCTGGAAATTTATCGGTCAACACGATTTAACTCATAGATTTCTTAAATCTAATTACTGTTTGACAATAATGCAGACAATTTGACCTGGTAAGCACGTGACAATTTCGGGTCAAAACTTAACCCGTATTATATACAATCATT
>JAMOLF010000448.1:0-27946 GCA_025267735.1 Mactra quadrangularis | reverse complement strand
TTTTCCCGATGCCCTACGTAGTTAGCAACCTATTTACACAAAAATCATACCTGCGCAGTGAGATGCGCAGTGGCTACAGAGCCCCAAAGTCGCCCCTCATCCTGGTGTCCCGAGATTTGCACGGGTATTCTCGGTACCTAAACGTGGTGGGTTTGGTGTTTAAACACGTTTTTCAGGTGCCCTAGATGGTTAGCAACCTAACTGCAAAAAATCACATTCGCACACCGAGGTGCGCCATGGCAACAGAGCCGCAAAGTATACCGTGCAATATGGCTATATATGGCTATAGAACAGCAAAAACAGGCGCCTCATCCTGGTGTCCCGAGGTTTGCACGCGTTTTTTGGTACCTGAATGTAGTTACTTACTTGTTTAAACACATTTTCCCGATGCCCTACGTAGTTAGCAACCTATTTACACAAAAATCATACCTGCGCAGTGAGATACGCAGTGGCTACAGAGCCCCAAAGTCGCCCCTCATCCTGGTGTCCCGAGATTTGCACGGGTATTCTCGGTACCTAAACGTGGTGGGTTTGGTGTTTAAACACGTTTTTCAGGTGCCCTAGATGGTTAGCAACCTAACTGCAAAAAATCACATTCGCACACCGAGGTGCGCCATGGCAACAGAGCCGCAAAGTATACCGTGCAATATGGCTATATATGGCTATAGAACAGCAAAAACAGGCGCCTCATCCTGGTGTCCCGAGGTTTGCACGCGTTTTTTGGTACCTGAATGTAGTTACTTACTTGTTTAAACACATTTTCCCGATGCCCTACGTAGTTAGCAACCTATTTACACAAAAATCATACCTGCGCAGTGAGATGCGCAGTGGCTACAGAGCCCCAAAGTCGCCCCTCATCCTGGTGTCCCGAGATTTGCACGGGTATTCTCGGTACCTAAACGTGGTGGGTTTGGTGTTTAAACACGTTTTTCAGGTGCCCTAGATGGTTAGCAACCTAACTGCAAAAAATCACATTCGCACACCGAGGTGCGCCATGGCAACAGAGCCGCAAAGTATACCGTGCAATATGGCTATATATGGCTATAGAACAGCAAAAACAGGCGCCTCATCCTGGTGTCCCGAGGTTTGCACGCGTTTTTTGGTACCTGAATGTAGTTACTTACTTGTTTAAACACATTTTCCCGATGCCCTACGTAGTTAGCAACCTATTTACACAAAAATCATACCTGCGCAGTGAGATGCGCAGTGGCTACAGAGCCCCAAAGTCGCCCCTCATCCTGGTGTCCCGAGATTTGCACGGGTATTCTCGGTACCTAAACGTGGTGGGTTTGGTGTTTAAACACGTTTTTCAGGTGCCCTAGATGGTTAGCAACCTAACTGCAAAAAATCACATTCGCACACCGAGGTGCGCCATGGCAACAGAGCCGCAAAGTATACCGTGCAATATGGCTATATATGGCTATAGAACAGCAAAAACAGGCGCCTCATCCTGGTGTCCCGAGGTTTGCACGCGTTTTTTGGTACCTGAATGTAGTTACTTACTTGTTTAAAACACATTTTCCCGATGCCCTACGTAGTTAGCAACCTATTTACACAAAAATCATACCTGCGCAGTGAGATGCGCAGTGGCTACAGAGCCCCAAAGTCGCCCCTCATCCTGGTGTCCCGAGATTTGCACGGGTATTCTCGGTACCTAAACGTGGTGGGTTTGGTGTTTAAACACGTTTTTCAGGTGCCCTAGATGGTTAGCAACCTAACTGCAAAAAATCACATTCGCACACCGAGGTGCGCCATGGCAACAGAGCCGCAAAGTATACCGTGCAATATGGCTATATATGGCTATAGAACAGCAAAAACAGGCGCCTCATCCTGGTGTCCCGAGATTTGCACGCGTTTTTTGGTACCTGAATGTAGTTACTTACTTGTTTAAACACATTTTCCCGATGCCCTACGTAGTTAGCAACCTATTTACACAAAAATCATACCTGCGCAGTGAGATGCGCAGTGGCTACAGAGCCCCCAAAGTCGCCCCTCATCCTGGTGTCCCGAGATTTGCACGGGTATTCTCGGTACCTAAACGTGGTGGGTTTGGTGTTTAAACACGTTTTTCAGGTGCCCTAGATGGTTAGCAACCTAACTGCAAAAAATCACATTCGCACACCGAGGTGCGCCATGGCAACAGAGCCGCAAAGTATACCGTGCAATATGGCTATATATGGCTATAGAACAGCAAAAAACAGGCGCCTCATCCTGGTGTCCCGAGGTTTGCACGCGTTTTTTGGTACCTGAATGTAGTTACTTACTTGTTTAAACACATTTTCCCCGATGCCCTACGTAGTTAGCAACCTATTTACACAAAAATATCATACCTGCGCAGTGAGATGCGCAGTGGCTACAGAGCCCCAAAGTCGCCCCTCATCCTGGTGTCCCGAGATTTGCACGGGTATTCTCGGTACCTAAACGTGGTGGGTTTGGTGTTTAAACACGTTTTTCAGGTGCCCTAGATGGTTAGCAACCTAACTGCAAAAAATCACATTCGCACACCGAGGTGCGCCATGGCAACAGAGCCGCAAAGTATACCGTGCAATATGGCTATATATGGCTATAGAACAGCAAAAACAGGCGCCTCATCCTGGTGTCCCGAGGTTTGCACGCGTTTTTTTGGTACCTGAATGTAGTTACTTACTTGTTTAAACACATTTTCCCCGATGCCCTACGTAGTTAGCAACCTATTTACACAAAAATCATACCTGCGCAGTGAGATGCGCAGTGGCTACAGAGCCCCAAAGTCGCCCCTCATCCTGGTGTCCCGAGATTTGCACGGGTATTCTCGGTACCTAAACGTGGTGGGTTTGGTGTTTAAACACGTTTTTCAGGTGCCCTAGATGGTTAGCAACCTAACTGCAAAAAATCACATTCGCACACCGAGGTGCGCCATGGCAACAGAGCCGCAAAGTATACCGTGCAATATGGCTATATATGGCTATAGAACAGCAAAAACAGGCGCCTCATCCTGGTGTCCCGAGGTTTGCACGCGTTTTTTTGGTACCTGAATGTAGTTACTTACTTGTTTAAACACATTTTCCCGATGCCCTACGTAGTTAGCAACCTATTTACACAAAAATCATACCTGCGCAGTGAGATGCGCAGTGGCTACAGAGCCCCAAAGTCGCCCCTCATCCTGGTGTCCCGAGATTTGCACGGGTATTCTCGGTACCTAAACGTGGTGGGTTTGGTGTTTAAACACGTTTTTCAGGTGCCCTAGATGGTTAGCAACCTAACTGCAAAAAATCACATTCGCACACCGAGGTGCGCCATGGCAACAGAGCCGCAAAGTATACCGTGCAATATGGCTATATATGGCTATAGAACAGCAAAAACAGGCGCCTCATCCTGGTGTCCCGAGGTTTGCACGCGTTTTTTTGGTACCTGAATGTAGTTACTTACTTGTTTAAACACATTTTCCCGATGCCCTACGTAGTTAGCAACCTATTTACACAAAAATCATACCTGCGCAGTGAGATGCGCAGTGGCTACAGAGCCCCAAAGTCGCCCCTCATCCTGGTGTCCCGAGATTTGCACGGGTATTCTCGGTACCTAAACGTGGTGGGTTTGGTGTTTAAACACGTTTTTTCAGGTGCCCTAGATGGTTAGCAACCTAACTGCAAAAAATCACATTCGCACACCGAGGTGCGCCATGGCAACAGAGCCGCAAAGTATACCGTGCAATATGGCTATATATGGCTATAGAACAGCAAAAACAGGCGCCTCATCCTGGTGTCCCGAGGTTTGCACGCGTTTTTTGGTACCTGAATGTAGTTACTTACTTGTTTAAACACATTTTCCCGATGCCCTACGTAGTTAGCAACCTATTTACACAAAAATCATACCTGCGCAGTGAGATGCGCAGTGGCTACAGAGCCCCAAAGTCGCCCCTCATCCTGGTGTCCCGAGATTTGCACGGGTATTCTCGGTACCTAAACGTGGTGGGTTTGGTGTTTTAAACACGTTTTTCAGGTGCCCTAGATGGTTAGCAACCTAACTGCAAAAAATTACATTCGCACACCGAGGTGCGCCATGGCAACAGAGCCGCAAAGTATACCGTGCAATATGGCTATATATGGCTATAGAACAGCAAAAACAGGCGCCTCATCCTGGTGTCCCGAGGTTTGCACGCGTTTTTTGGTACCTGAATGTAGTTACTTACTTGTTTAAACACATTTTCCCGATGCCCTACGTAGTTAGCAACCTATTTACACAAAAATCATACCTGCGCAGTGAGATGCGCAGTGGCTACAGAGCCCCAAAGTCGCCCCTCATCCTGGTGTCCCGAGATTTGCACGGGTATTCTCGGTACCTAAACGTGGTGGGTTTGGTGTTTAAACACGTTTTTCAGGTGCCCTAGATGGTTAGCAACCTAACTGCAAAAAAATCACATTCGCACACCGAGGTGCGCCATGGCAACAGAGCCGCAAAGTATACCGTGCAATATGGCTATATATGGCTATAGAACAGCAAAAACAGGCGCCTCATCCTGGTGTCCCGAGATTTGCACGCGTTTTTTGGTACCTGAATGTAGTTACTTACTTGTTTAAACACATTTTCCCGATGCCCTACGTAGTTAGCAACCTATTTACACAAAAATCATACCTGCGCAGTGAGATGCGCAGTGGCTACAGAGCCCCAAAGTCGCCCCTCATCCTGGTGTCCCGAGATTTGCACGGGTATTCTCGGTACCTAAACGTGGTGGGTTTGGTGTTTAAACACGTTTTTCAGGTGCCCTAGATGGTTAGCAACCTAACTGCAAAAAATCACATTCGCACACCGAGGTGCGCCATGGCAACAGAGCCGCAAAGTATACCGTGCAATATGGCTATATATGGCTATAGAACAGCAAAAACAGGCGCCTCATCCTGGTGTCCCGAGGTTTGCACGCGTTTTTTGGTACCTGAATGTAGTTACTTACTTGTTTAAAACACATTTTCCCGATGCCCTACGTAGTTAGCAACCTATTTACACAAAAATCATACCTGCGCAGTGAGATGCGCAGTGGCTACAGAGCCCCAAAGTCGCCCCTCATCCTGGTGTCCCGAGATTTGCACGGGTATTCTCGGTACCTAAACGTGGTGGGTTTGGTGTTTAAACACGTTTTTTCAGGTGCCCTAGATGGTTAGCAACCTAACTGCAAAAAATCACATTCGCACACCGAGGTGCGCCATGGCAACAGAGCCGCAAAGTATACCGTGCAATATGGCTATATATGGCTATAGAACAGCAAAAACAGGCGCCTCATCCTGGTGTCCCGAGGTTTGCACGCGTTTTTTGGTACCTGAATGTAGTTACTTACTTGTTTAAACACATTTTCCCCGATGCCCTACGTAGTTAGCAACCTATTTACACAAAAATCATACCTGCGCAGTGAGATGCGCAGTGGCTACAGAGCCCCAAAGTCGCCCCTCATCCTGGTGTCCCGAGATTTGCACGGGTATTCTCGGTACCTAAACGTGGTGGGTTTGGTGTTTAAACACGTTTTTCAGGTGCCCTAGATGGTTAGCAACCTAACTGCAAAAAATCACATTCGCACACCGAGGTGCGCCATGGCAACAGAGCCGCAAAGTATACCGTGCAATATGGCTATATATGGCTATAGAACAGCAAAAACAGGCGCCTCATCCTGGTGTCCCGAGGTTTGCACGCGTTTTTTGGTACCTGAATGTAGTTACTTACTTGTTTAAACACATTTTCCCGATGCCCTACGTAGTTAGCAACCTATTTACACAAAAATCATACCTGCGCAGTGAGATGCGCAGTGGCTACAGAGCCCCAAAGTCGCCCCTCATCCTGGTGTCCCGAGATTTGCACGGGTATTCTCGGTACCTAAACGTGGTGGGTTTGGTGTTTAAACACGTTTTTCAGGTGCCCTAGATGGTTAGCAACCTAACTGCAAAAAATCACATTCGCACACCGAGGTGCGCCATGGCAACAGAGCCGCAAAGTATACCGTGCAATATGGCTATATATGGCTATAGAACAGCAAAAACAGGCGCCTCATCCTGGTGTCCCGAGGTTTGCACGCGTTTTTTTGGTACCTGAATGTAGTTACTTACTTGTTTAAACACATTTTCCCGATGCCCTACGTAGTTAGCAACCTATTTACACAAAAATCATACCTGCGCAGTGAGATGCGCAGTGGCTACAGAGCCCCAAAGTCGCCCCTCATCCTGGTGTCCCGAGATTTGCACGGGTATTCTCGGTACCTAAACGTGGTGGGTTTGGTGTTTAAACACGTTTTTCAGGTGCCCTAGATGGTTAGCAACCTAACTGCAAAAAATCACATTCGCACACCGAGGTGCGCCATGGCAACAGAGCCGCAAAGTATACCGTGCAATATGGCTATATATGGCTATAGAACAGCAAAAACAGGCGCCTCATCCTGGTGTCCCGAGGTTTGCACGCGTTTTTTGGTACCTGAATGTAGTTACTTACTTGTTTAAACACATTTTCCCCGATGCCCTACGTAGTTAGCAACCTATTTACACAAAAATCATACCTGCGCAGTGAGATGCGCAGTGGCTACAGAGCCCCAAAGTCGCCCCTCATCCTGGTGTCCCGAGATTTGCACGGGTATTCTCGGTACCTAAACGTGGTGGGTTTGGTGTTTAAACACGTTTTTCAGGTGCCCTAGATGGTTAGCAACCTAACTGCAAAAAATCACATTCGCACACCGAGGTGCGCCATGGCAACAGAGCCGCAAAGTATACCGTGCAATATGGCTATATATGGCTATAGAACAGCAAAAACAGGCGCCTCATCCTGGTGTCCCGAGGTTTGCACGCGTTTTTTGGTACCTGAATGTAGTTACTTACTTGTTTAAAACACATTTTCCCCGATGCCCTACGTAGTTAGCAACCTATTTACACAAAAATCATACCTGCGCAGTGAGATGCGCAGTGGCTACAGAGCCCCAAAGTCGCCCCTCATCCTGGTGTCCCGAGATTTGCACGGGTATTCTCAGTACCTAAACGTGGTGGGTTTGGTGTTTAAACACGTTTTTCAGGTGCCCTAGATAGTTAGCAACCTAACTGCAAAAAATCACATTCGCACACCGAGGTGCGCCATGGCAACAGAGCCGCAAAGTATACCGTGCAATATGGCTATATATGGCTATAGAACAGCAAAAACAGGCGCCTCATCCTGGTGTCCCGAGGTTTGCACGCGTTTTTTGGTACCTGAATGTAGTTACTTACTTGTTTAAACACATTTTCCCGATGCCCTACGTAGTTAGCAACCTATTTACACAAAAATCATAACCTGCGCAGTGAGATGCGCAGTGGCTACAGAGCCCCAAAGTCGCCCCTCATCCTGGTGTCCCGAGATTTGCACGGGTATTCTCGGTACCTAAACGTGGTGGGTTTGGTGTTTAAACACGTTTTTCAGGTGCCCTAGATGGTTAGCAACCTAACTGCAAAAAATCACATTCGCACACCGAGGTGCGCCATGGCAACAGAGCCGCAAAGTATACCGTGCAATATGGCTATATATGGCTATAGAACAGCAAAAACAGGCGCCTCATCCTGGTGTCCCGAGGTTTGCACGCGTTTTTTGGTACCTGAATGTAGTTACTTACTTGTTTAAACACATTTTCCCGATGCCCTACGTAGTTAGCAACCTATTTACACAAAAATCATACCTGCGCAGTGAGATGCGCAGTGGCTACAGAGCCCCAAAGTCGCCCCTCATCCTGGTGTCCCGAGATTTGCACGGGTATTCTCGGTACCTAAACGTGGTCGGTTTGGTGTTTAAACACGTTTTTCAGGTGCCCTAGATGGTTAGCAACCTAACTGCAAAAAATCACATTCGCACACCGAGGTGCGCCATGGCAACAGAGCCGCAAAGTATACCGTGCAATATGGCTATATATGGCTATAGAACAGCAAAAACAGGCGCCTCATCCTGGTGTCCCGAGGTTTGCACGCGTTTTTTGGTACCTGAATGTAGTTACTTACTTGTTTAAACACATTTTCCCGATGCCCTACGTAGTTAGCAACCTATTTACACAAAAATCATACCTGCGCAGTGAGATGCGCAGTGGCTACAGAGCCCCAAAGTCGCCCCTCATCCTGGTGTCCCGAGATTTGCACGGGTATTCTCGGTACCTAAACGTGGTGGGTTTGGTGTTTAAACACGTTTTTCAGGTGCCCTAGATGGTTAGCAACCTAACTGCAAAAAATCACATTCGCACACCGAGGTGCGCCATGGCAACAGAGCCGCAAAGTATACCGTGCAATATGGCTATATATGGCTATAGAACAGCAAAAACAGGCGCCTCATCCTGGTGTCCCGAGGTTTGCACGCGTTTTTTGGTATCTGAATGTAGTTACTTACTTGTTTAAACACATTTTCCCCGATGCCCTACGTAGTTAGCAACCTATTTACACAAAAATCATACCTGCGCAGTGAGATGCGCAGTGGCTACAGAGCCCCAAAGTCGCCCCTCATCCTGGTGTCCCGAGATTTGCACGGGTATTCTCGGTACCTAAACGTGGTGGGTTTGGTGTTTAAACACGTTTTTCAGGTGCCCTAGATGGTTAGCAACCTAACTGCAAAAAATCACATTCGCACACCGAGGTGCGCCATGGCAACAGAGCCGCAAAGTATACCGTGCAATATGGCTATATATGGCTATAGAACAGCAAAAACAGGCGCCTCATCCTGGTGTCCCGAGGTTTGCACGCGTTTTTTGGTACCTGAATGTAGTTACTTACTTGTTTAAACACATTTTCCCGATGCCCTACGTAGTTAGCAACCTATTTACACAAAAATCATACCTGCGCAGTGAGATGCGCAGTGGCTACAGAGCCCCAAAGTCGCCCCTCATCCTGGTGTCCCGAGATTTGCACGGGTATTCTCGGTACCTAAACGTGGTGGGTTTGGTGTTTAAACACGTTTTTCAGGTGCCCTAGATGGTTAGCAACCTAACTGCAAAAAATCACATTCGCACACCGAGGTGCGCCATGGCAACAGAGCCGCAAAGTATACCGTGCAATATGGCTATATATGGCTATAGAACAGCAAAAACAGGCGCCTCATCCTGGTGTCCCGAGGTTTGCACGCGTTTTTTGGTACCTGAATGTAGTTACTTACTTGTTTAAAACACATTTTCCCGATGCCCTACGTAGTTAGCAACCTATTTACACAAAAATCATACCTGCGCAGTGAGATGCGCAGTGGCTACAGAGCCCCAAAGTCGCCCCTCATCCTGGTGTCCCGAGATTTGCACGGGTATTCTCGGTACCTAAACGTGGTGGGTTTGGTGTTTAAACACGTTTTTCAGGTGCCCTAGATGGTTAGCAACCTAACTGCAAAAAATCACATTCGCACACCGAGGTGCGCCATGGCAACAGAGCCGCAAAGTATACCGTGCAATATGGCTATATATGGCTATAGAACAGCAAAAACAGGCGCCTCATCCTGGTGTCCCGAGGTTTGCACGCGTTTTTTGGTACCTGAATGTAGTTACTTACTTGTTTAAACACATTTTCCCGATGCCCTACGTAGTTAGCAACCTATTTACACAAAAATCATACCTGCGCAGTGAGATGCGCAGTGGCTACAGAGCCCCAAAGTCGCCCCTCATCCTGGTGTCCCGAGATTTGCACGGGTATTCTCGGTACCTAAACGTGGTGGGTTTGGTGTTTAAACACGTTTTTCAGGTGCCCTAGATGGTTAGCAACCTAACTGCAAAAAATCACATTCGCACACCGAGGTGCGCCATGGCAACAGAGCCGCAAAGTATACCGTGCAATATGGCTATATATGGCTATAGAACAGCAAAAACAGGCGCCTCATCCTGGTGTCCCGAGGTTTGCACGCGTTTTTTGGTACCTGAATGTAGTTACTTACTTGTTTAAACACATTTTCCCGATGCCCTACGTAGTTAGCAACCTATTTACACAAAAATCATACCTGCGCAGTGAGATGCGCAGTGGCTACAGAGCCCCAAAGTCGCCCCTCATCCTGGTGTCCCGAGATTTGCACGGGTATTCTCGGTACCTAAACGTGGTGGGTTTGGTGTTTAAACACGTTTTTCAGGTGCCCTAGATGGTTAGCAACCTAACTGCAAAAAATCACATTCGCACACCGAGGTGCGCCATGGCAACAGAGCCGCAAAGTATACCGTGCAATATGGCTATATATGGCTATAGAACAGCAAAAACAGGCGCCTCATCCTGGTGTCCCGAGGTTTGCACGCGTTTTTTGGTACCTGAATGTAGTTACTTACTTGTTTAAACACATTTTCCCGATGCCCTACGTAGTTAGCAACCTATTTACACAAAAATCATACCTGCGCAGTGAGATGCGCAGTGGCTACAGAGCCCCAAAGTCGCCCCTCATCCTGGTGTCCCGAGATTTGCACGGGTATTCTCGGTACCTAAACGTGGTGGGTTTGGTGTTTAAACACGTTTTTCAGGTGCCCTAGATGGTTAGCAACCTAACTGCAAAAAATCACATTCGCACACCGAGGTGCGCCATGGCAACAGAGCCGCAAAGTATACCGTGCAATATGGCTATATATGGCTATAGAACAGCAAAAACAGGCGCCTCATCCTGGTGTCCCGAGGTTTGCACGCGTTTTTTGGTACCTGAATGTAGTTACTTACTTGTTTAAACACATTTTCCCGATGCCCTACGTAGTTAGCAACCTATTTACACAAAAATCATACCTGCGCAGTGAGATGCGCAGTGGCTACAGAGCCCCAAAGTCGCCCCTCATCCTGGTGTCCCGAGATTTGCACGGGTATTCTCGGTACCTAAACGTGGTGGGTTTGGTGTTTAAACACGTTTTTCAGGTGCCCTAGATGGTTAGCAACCTAACTGCAAAAAATCACATTCGCACACCGAGGTGCGCCATGGCAACAGAGCCGCAAAGTATACCGTGCAATATGGCTATATATGGCTATAGAACAGCAAAAACAGGCGCCTCATCCTGGTGTCCCGAGGTTTGCACGCGTTTTTTGGTACCTGAATGTAGTTACTTACTTGTTTAAACACATTTTCCCGATGCCCTACGTAGTTAGCAACCTATTTACACAAAAATCATACCTGCGCAGTGAGATGCGCAGTGGCTACAGAGCCCCAAAGTCGCCCCTCATCCTGGTGTCCCGAGATTTGCACGGGTATTCTCGGTACCTAAACGTGGTGGGTTTGGTGTTTAAACACGTTTTTCAGGTGCCCTAGATGGTTAGCAACCTAACTGCAAAAAATCACATTCGCACACCGAGGTGCGCCATGGCAACAGAGCCGCAAAGTATACCGTGCAATATGGCTATATATGGCTATAGAACAGCAAAAACAGGCGCCTCATCCTGGTGTCCCGAGGTTTGCACGCGTTTTTTGGTACCTGAATGTAGTTACTTACTTGTTTAAACACATTTTCCCGATGCCCTACGTAGTTAGCAACCTATTTACACAAAAATCATACCTGCGCAGTGAGATGCGCAGTGGCTACAGAGCCCCAAAGTCGCCCCTCATCCTGGTGTCCCGAGATTTGCACGGGTATTCTCGGTACCTAAACGTGGTGGGTTTGGTGTTTAAACACGTTTTTCAGGTGCCCTAGATGGTTAGCAACCTAACTGCAAAAAATCACATTCGCACACCGAGGTGCGCCATGGCAACAGAGCCGCAAAGTATACCGTGCAATATGGCTATATATGGCTATAGAACAGCAAAAACAGGCGCCTCATCCTGGTGTCCCGAGGTTTGCACGCGTTTTTTGGTACCTGAATGTAGTTACTTACTTGTTTAAACACATTTTCCCGATGCCCTACGTAGTTAGCAACCTATTTACACAAAAATCATACCTGCGCAGTGAGATGCGCAGTGGCTACAGAGCCCCAAAATCGCCCCTCATCCTGGTGTCCCGAGATTTGCACGGGTATTCTCGGTACCTAAACGTGGTGGGTTTGGTGTTTAAACACGTTTTTCAGGTGCCCTAGATGGTTAGCAACCTAACTGCAAAAAATCACATTCGCACACCGAGGTGCGCCATGGCAACAGAGCCGCAAAGTATACCGTGCAATATGGCTATATATGGCTATAGAACAGCAAAAACAGGCGCCTCATCCTGGTGTCCCGAGGTTTGCACGCGTTTTTTGGTACCTGAATGTAGTTACTTACTTGTTTAAACACATTTTCCCGATGCCCTACGTAGTTAGCAACCTATTTACACAAAAATCATACCTGCGCAGTGAGATGCGCAGTGGCTACAGAGCCCCAAAGTCGCCCCTCATCCTGGTGTCCCGAGATTTGCACGGGTATTCTCGGTACCTAAACGTGGTGGGTTTGGTGTTTAAACACGTTTTTCAGGTGCCCTAGATGGTTAGCAACCTAACTGCAAAAAATCACATTCGCACACCGAGGTGCGCCATGGCAACAGAGCCGCAAAGTATACCGTGCAATATGGCTATATATGGCTATAGAACAGCAAAAACAGGCGCCTCATCCTGGTGTCCCGAGGTTTGCACGCGTTTTTTGGTACCTGAATGTAGTTACTTACTTGTTTAAACACATTTTCCCGATGCCCTACGTAGTTAGCAACCTATTTACACAAAAATCATACCTGCGCAGTGAGATGCGCAGTGGCTACAGAGCCCCAAATTCGCCCCTCATCCTGGTGTCCCGAGATTTGCACGGGTATTCTCGGTACCTAAACGTGGTGGGTTTGGTGTTTAAACACGTTTTTCAGGTGCCCTAGATGGTTAGCAACCTAACTGCAAAAAATCACATTCGCACACCGAGGTGCGCCATGGCAACAGAGCCGCAAAGTATACCGTGCAATATGGCTATATATGGCTATAGAACAGCAAAAACAGGCGCCTCATCCTGGTGTCCCGAGGTTTGCACGCGTTTTTTGGTACCTGAATGTAGTTACTTACTTGTTTAAACACATTTTCCCGATGCCCTACGTAGTTAGCAACCTATTTACACAAAAATCATACCTGCGCAGTGAGATGCGCAGTGGCTACAGAGCCCCAAAGTCGCCCCTCATCCTGGTGTCCCGAGATTTGCACGGGTATTCTCGGTACCTAAACGTGGTGGGTTTGGTGTTTAAACACGTTTTTCAGGTGCCCTAGATGGTTAGCAACCTAACTGCAAAAAATCACATTCGCACACCGAGGTGCGCTATGGCAACAGAGCCGCAAAGTATACCGTGCAATATGGCTATATATGGCTATAGAACAGCAAAAACAGGCGCCTCATCCTGGTGTCCCGAGGTTTGCACGCGTTTTTTGGTACCTGAATGTAGTTACTTACTTGTTTAAACACATTTTCCCGATGCCCTACGTAGTTAGCAACCTATTTACACAAAAATCATACCTGCGCAGTGAGATGCGCAGTGGCTACAGAGCCCCAAAGTCGCCCCTCATCCTGGTGTCCCGAGATTTGCACGGGTATTCTCGGTACCTAAACGTGGTGGGTTTGGTGTTTAAACACGTTTTTCAGGTGCCCTAGATGGTTAGCAACCTAACTGCAAAAAATCACATTCGCACACCGAGGTGCGCCATGGCAACAGAGCCGCAAAGTATACCGTGCAATATGGCTATATATGGCTATAGAACAGCAAAAACAGGCGCCTCATCCTGGTGTCCCGAGGTTTGCACGCGTTTTTTGGTACCTGAATGTAGTTACTTACTTGTTTAAACACATTTTCCCGATGCCCTACGTAGTTAGCAACCTATTTACACAAAAATCATACCTGCGCAGTGAGATGCGCAGTGGCTACAGAGCCCCAAAGTCGCCCCTCATCCTGGTGTCCCGAGATTTGCACGGGTATTCTCGGTACCTAAACGTGGTGGGTTTGGTGTTTAAACACGTTTTTCAGGTGCCCTAGATGGTTAGCAACCTAACTGCAAAAAATCACATTCGCACACCGAGGTGCGCCATGGCAACAGAGCCGCAAAGTATACCGTGCAATATGGCTATATATGGCTATAGAACAGCAAAAACAGGCGCCTCATCCTGGTGTCCCGAGGTTTGCACGCGTTTTTTGGTACCTGAATGTAGTTACTTACTTGTTTAAACACATTTTCCCGATGCCCTACGTAGTTAGCAACCTATTTACACAAAAATCATACCTGCGCAGTGAGATGCGCAGTGGCTACAGAGCCCCAAAGTCGCCCCTCATCCTGGTGTCCCGAGATTTGCACGGGTATTCTCGGTACCTAAACGTGGTGGGTTTGGTGTTTAAACACGTTTTTCAGGTGCCCTAGATGGTTAGCAACCTAACTGCAAAAAATCACATTCGCACACCGAGGTGCGCCATGGCAACAGAGCCGCAAAGTATACCGTGCAATATGGCTATATATGGCTATAGAACAGCAAAAACAGGCGCCTCATCCTGGTGTCCCGAGGTTTGCACGCGTTTTTTGGTACCTGAATGTAGTTACTTACTTGTTTAAACACATTTTCCCGATGCCCTACGTAGTTAGCAACCTATTTACACAAAAATCATACCTGCGCAGTGAGATGCGCAGTGGCTACAGAGCCCCAAAGTCGCCCCTCATCCTGGTGTCCCGAGATTTGCACGGGTATTCTCGGTACCTAAACGTGGTGGGTTTGGTGTTTAAACACGTTTTTCAGGTGCCCTAGATGGTTAGCAACCTAACTGCAAAAAATCACATTCGCACACCGAGGTGCGCCATGGCAACAGAGCCGCAAAGTATACCGTGCAATATGGCTATATATGGCTATAGAACAGCAAAAACAGGCGCCTCATCCTGGTGTCCCGAGGTTTGCACGCGTTTTTTGGTACCTGAATGTAGTTACTTACTTGTTTAAACACATTTTCCCGATGTCCTACGTAGTTAGCAACCTATTTACACAAAAATCATACCTGCGCAGTGAGATGCGCAGTGGCTACAGAGCCCCAAAGTCGCCCCTCATCCTGGTGTCCCGAGATTTGCACGGGTATTCTCGGTACCTAAACGTGGTGGGTTTGGTGTTTAAACACGTTTTTCAGGTGCCCTAGATGGTTAGCAACCTAACTGCAAAAAATCACATTCGCACACCGAGGTGCGCCATGGCAACAGAGCCGCAAAGTATACCGTGCAATATGGCTATATATGGCTATAGAACAGCAAAAACAGGCGCCTCATCCTGGTGTCCCGAGGTTTGCACGCGTTTTTTGGTACCTGAATGTAGTTACTTACTTGTTTAAACACATTTTCCCGATGCCCTACGTAGTTAGCAACCTATTTACACAAAAATCATACCTGCGCAGTGAGATGCGCAGTGGCTACAGAGCCCCAAAGTCGCCCCTCATCCTGGTGTCCCGAGATTTGCACGGGTATTCTCGGTACCTAAACGTGGTGGGTTTGGTGTTTAAACACGTTTTTCAGGTGCCCTAGATGGTTAGCAACCTAACTGCAAAAAATCACATTCGCACACCGAGGTGCGCCATGGCAACAGAGCCGCAAAGTATACCGTGCAATATGGCTATATATGGCTATAGAACAGCAAAAACAGGCGCCTCATCCTGGTGTCCCGAGGTTTGCACGCGTTTTTTGGTACCTGAATGTAGTTACTTACTTGTTTAAACACATTTTCCCGATGCCCTACGTAGTTAGCAACCTATTTACACAAAAATCATACCTGCGCAGTGAGATGCGCAGTGGCTACAGAGCCCCAAAGTCGCCCCTCATCCTGGTGTCCCGAGATTTGCACGGGTATTCTCGGTACCTAAACGTGGTGGGTTTGGTGTTTAAACACGTTTTTCAGGTGCCCTAGATGGTTAGCAACCTAACTGCAAAAAATCACATTCGCACACCGAGGTGCGCCATGGCAACAGAGCCGCAAAGTATACCGTGCAATATGGCTATATATGGCTATAGAACAGCAAAAACAGGCGCCTCATCCTGGTGTCCCGAGGTTTGCACGCGTTTTTTGGTACCTGAATGTAGTTACTTACTTGTTTAAACACATTTTCCCGATGCCCAACGTAGTTAGCAACCTATTTACACAAAAATCATACCTGCGCAGTGAGATGCGCAGTGGCTACAGAGCCCCAAAGTCGCCCCTCATCCTGGTGTCCCGAGATTTGCACGGGTATTCTCGGTACCTAAACGTGGTGGGTTTGGTGTTTAAACACGTTTTTCAGGTGCCCTAGATGGTTAGCAACCTAACTGCAAAAAATCACATTCGCACACCGAGGTGCGCCATGGCAACAGAGCCGCAAAGTATACCGTGCAATATGGCTATATATGGCTATAGAACAGCAAAAACAGGCGCCTCATCCTGGTGTCCCGAGGTTTGCACGCGTTTTTTGGTACCTGAATGTAGTTACTTACTTGTTTAAACACATTTTCCCGATGCCCTACGTAGTTAGCAACCTATTTACACAAAAATCATACCTGCGCAGTGAGATGCGCAGTGGCTACAGAGCCCCAAAGTCGCCCCTCATCCTGGTGTCCCGAGATTTGCACGGGTATTCTCGGTACCTAAACGTGGTGGGTTTGGTGTTTAAACACGTTTTTCAGGTGCCCTAGATGGTTAGCAACCTAACTGCAAAAAATCACATTCGCACACCGAGGTGCGCCATGGCAACAGAGCCGCAAAGTATACCGTGCAATATGGCTATATATGGCTATAGAACAGCAAAAACAGGCGCCTCATCCTGGTGTCCCGAGGTTTGCACGCGTTTTTTGGTACCTGAATGTAGTTACTTACTTGTTTAAACACATTTTCCCGATGCCCTACGTAGTTAGCAACCTATTTACACAAAAATCATACCTGCGCAGTGAGATGCGCAGTGGCTACAGAGCCCCAAAGTCGCCCCTCATCCTGGTGTCCCGAGATTTGCACGGGTATTCTCGGTACCTAAACGTGGTGGGTTTGGTGTTTAAACACGTTTTTCAGGTGCCCTAGATGGTTAGCAACCTAACTGCAAAAAATCACATTCGCACACCGAGGTGCGCCATGGCAACAGAGCCGCAAAGTATACCGTGCAATATGGCTATATATGGCTATAGAACAGCAGCAAAAAACAGGCGCCTCATCCTGGTGTCCCGAGGTTTGCACGCGTTTTTTGGTACCTGAATGTAGTTACTTACTTGTTTAAACACATTTTCCCGATGCCCTACGTAGTTAGCAACCTATTTACACAAAAAATCATACCTGCGCAGTGAGATGCGCAGTGGCTACTGAGCCCCAAAGTCGCCCCTCATCCTGGTGTCCCGAGATTTGCACGGGTATTCTCGGTACCTAAACGTGGTGGGTTTGGTGTTTAAACACGTTTTTCAGGTGCCCTAGATGGTTAGCAACCTAACTGCAAAAAAATCACATTCGCACACCCGAGGTGCGCCATGGCAACAGAGCCGCAAAGTATACCGTGCAATATGGCTATATATGGCTATAGAACAGCAAAAACAGGCGCCTCATCCTGGTGTCCCGAGGTTTGCACGCGTTTTTTGGTACCTGAATGTAGTTACTTACTTGTTTAAACACATTTTTCCGATGCCCAACGTAGTTAGCAACCTATTTACACAAAAATCATACCTGCGCAGTGAGATGCGCAGTGGCTACAGAGCCCCAAAGTCGCCCCTCATCCTGGTGTCCCGAGATTTGCACGGGTATTCTCGGTACCTAAACGTGGTGGGTTTGGTGTTTAAACACGTTTTTCAGGTGCCCTAGATGGTTAGCAACCTAACTGCAAAAAATCACATTCGCACACCGAGGTGCGCCATGGCAACAGAGCCGCAAAGTATACCGTGCAATATGGCTATATATGGCTATAGAACAGCAAAAACAGGCGCCTCATCCTGGTGTCCCGAGGTTTGCACGCGTTTTTTGGTACCTGAATGTAGTTACTTACTTGTTTAAACACATTTTTCCGATGCCCTACGTAGTTAGCAACCTATTTACACAAAAATCATACCTGCGCAGTGAGATGCGCAGTGGCTACAGAGCCCTAAAGTCGCCCCTCATCCTGGTGTCCCGAGATTTGCACGGGTATTCTCGGTACCTAAACGTGGTGGGTTTGGTGTTTAAACACGTTTTTCAGGTGCCCTAGATGGTTAGCAACCTAACTGCAAAAAATCACATTCGCACACCGAGGTGCGCCATGGCAACAGAGCCGCAAAGTATACCGTGCAATATGGCTATATATGGCTATAGAACAGCAAAAACAGGCGCCTCATCCTGGTGTCCCGAGGTTTGCACGCGTTTTTTGGTACCTGAATGTAGTTACTTACTTGTTTAAAACACATTTTCCCGATGCCCTACGTAGTTAGCAACCTATTTACACAAAAATCATACCTGCGCAGTGAGATGCGCAGTGGCTACAGAGCCCCAAAGTCGCCCCTCATCCTGGTGTCCCGAGATTTGCACGGGTATTCTCGGTACCTAATCGTGGTGGGTTTGGTGTTTAAAACACGTTTTTCAGGTGCCCTAGATGGTTAGCAACCTAACTGCAAAAAATCACATTCGCACACCGAGGTGCGCCATGGCAACAGAGCCGCAAAATATACCGTGCAATATGGCTATATATGGCTATAGAACAGCAAAAACAGGCGCCTCATCCTGGTGTCCCGAGGTTTGCACGCGTTTTTTGGTACCTGAATGTAGTTACTTACTTGTTTAAACACATTTTCCCCGATGCCCTACGTAGTTAGCAACCTATTTACACAAAAATCATACCTGCGCAGTGAGATGCGCAGTGGCTACAGAGCCCCAAAGTCGCCCCTCATCCTGGTGTCCCGAGATTTGCACGGGTATTCTCGGTACCTAAACGTGGTGGGTTTGGTGTTTAAACACATTTTTCAGGTGCCCTAGATGGTTAGCAACCTAACTGCAAAAAATCACATTCGCACACCGAGGTGCGCCATGGCAACAGAGCCGCAAAGTATACCGTGCAATATGGCTATATATGGCTATAGAACAGCAAAAACAGGCGCCTCATCCTGGTGTCCCGAGGTTTGCACGCGTTTTTTGGTACCTGAATGTAGTTACTTACTTGTTTAAACACATTTTCCCGATGCCCTACGTAGTTAGCAACCTATTTACACAAAAATCATACCTGCGCAGTGAGATGCGCAGTGGCTACAGAGCCCCAAAGTCGCCCCTCATCCTGGTGTCCCGAGATTTGCACGGGTATTCTCGGTACCTAAACGTGGTGGGTTTGGTGTTTAAACACGTTTTTCAGGTGCCCTAGATGGTTAGCAACCTAACTGCAAAAAATCACATTCGCACACCGAGGTGCGCCATGGCAACAGAGCCGCAAAGTATACCGTGCAATATGGCTATATATGGCTATAGAACAGCAAAAACAGGCGCCTCATCCTGGTGTCCCGAGGTTTGCACGCGTTTTTTGGTACATGAATGTAGTTACTTACTTGTTTAAAACACATTTTCCCGATGCCCTACGTAGTTAGCAACCTATTTACACAAAAAATCATACCTGCGCAGTGAGATGCGCAGTGGCTACAGAGCCCCAAAGTCGCCCCTCATCCTGGTGTCCCGAGATTTGCACGGGTATTCTCGGTACCTAAACGTGGTGGGTTTGGTGTTTAAACACGTTTTTCAGGTGCCCTAGATGGTTAGCAACCTAACTGCAAAAAATCACATTCGCACACCGAGGTGCGCCATGGCAACAGAGCCGCAAAGTATACCGTGCAATATGGCTATATATGGCTATAGAACAGCAAAAACAGGCGCCTCATCCTGGTGTCCCGAGGTTTGCACGCGTTTTTTGGTACCTGAATGTAGTTACTTACTTGTTTAAACACATTTTCCCGATGCCCTACGTAGTTAGCAACCTATTTACACAAAAATCATACCTGCGCAGTGAGATGGCGCAGTGGCTACTGAGCCCCAAAGTCGCCCCCTCATCCTGGTGTCCCGAGATTTGCACGGGTATTCTCGGTACCTAAACGTGGTGGGTTTGGTGTTTAAACACGTTTTTCAGGTGCCCTAGATGGTTAGCAACCTAACTGCAAAAAATCACATTCGCACACCGAGGTGCGCCATGGCAACAGAGCCGCAAAGTATACCGTGCAATATGGCTATATATGGCTATAGAACAGCAAAAACAGGCGCCTCATCCTGGTGTCCCGAGGTTTGCACGCGTTTTTTGGTACCTGAATGTAGTTACTTACTTGTTTAAACACATTTTCCCGATGCCCTACGTAGTTAGCAACCTATTTACACAAAAATCATACCTGCGCAGTGAGATGCGCAGTGGCTACAGAGCCCCAAAGTCGCCCCTCATCCTGGTGTCCCGAGATTTGCACGGGTATTCTCGGTACCTAAACGTGGTGGGTTTGGTGTTTAAACACGTTTTTCAGGTGCCCTAGATGGTTAGCAACCTAACTGCAAAAAATCACATTCGCACACCGAGGTGCGCCATGGCAACAGAGCCGCAAAGTATACCGTGCAATATGGCTATATATGGCTATAGAACAGCAAAAACAGGCGCCTCATCCTGGTGTCCCGAGGTTTGCACGCGTTTTTTGGTACCTGAATGTAGTTACTTACTTGTTTAAACACATTTTCCCGATGCCCTACGTAGTTAGCAACCTATTTACACAAAAATCATACCTGCGCAGTGAGATGCGCAGTGGCTACAGAGCCCTAAAATCGCCCCTCATCCTGGTGTCCCGAGATTTGCACGGGTATTCTCGGTACCTAAACGTGGTGGGTTTGGTGTTCAAACACGTTTTTCAGGTGCCCTAGATGGTTAGCAACCTAACTGCAAAAAATCACATTCGCACACCGAGGTGCGCCATGGCAACAGAGCCGCAAAGTATACCGTGCAATATGGCTATATATGGCTATAGAACAGCAAAAACAGGCGCCTCATCCTGGTGTCCCGAGCTTTGCACGCGTTTTTTGGTACCTGAATGTAGTTACTTACTTGTTTAAACACATTTTCCCGATGCCCTACGTAGTTAGCAACCTATTTACACAAAAATCATACCTGCGCAGTGAGATGCGCAGTGGCTACAGAGCCCCAAAGTCGCCCCTCATCCTGGTGTCCCGAGATTTGCACGGGTATTCTCGGTACCTAAACGTGGTGGGTTTGGTGTTTAAACACGTTTTTCAGGTGCCCTAGATGGTTAGCAACCTAACTGCAAAAAATCACATTCGCACACCGAGGTGCGCCATGGCAACAGAGCCGCAAAATATACCGTGCAATATGGCTATATATGGCTATAGAACAGCAAAAAACAGGCGCCTCATCCTGGTGTCCCGAGGTTTGCACGCGTTTTTAGGTACCTGAATGTAGTTACTTACTTGTTTAAACACATTTTCCCGATGCCCTACGTAGTTAGCAACCTATTTACACAAAAATCATACCTGCGCAGTGAGATGCGCAGTGGCTACAGAGCCCCAAAGTCGCCCCTCATCCTGGTGTCCCGAGATTTGCACGGGTATTCTCGGTACCTAAACGTGGTGGGTTTGGTGTTTAAACACGTTTTTCAGGTGCCCTAGATGGTTAGCAACCTAACTGCAAAAAATCACATTCGCACACCGAGGTGCGCCATGGCAACAGAGCCGCAAAGTATACCGTGCAATATGGCTATATATGGCTATAGAACAGCAAAAACAGGCGCCTCATCCTGGTGTCCCGAGGTTTGCACGCGTTTTTTGGTACCTGAATGTAGTTACTTACTTGTTTAAACACATTTTCCCGATGCCCTACGTAGTTAGCAACCTATTTACACAAAAATCATACCTGCGCAGTGAGATGCGCAGTGGCTACAGAGCCCCAAAGTCGCCCCTCATCCTGGTGTCCCGAGATTTGCACGGGTATTCTCGGTACCTAAACGTGGTGGGTTTGGTGTTTAAACACGTTTTTCAGGTGCCCTAGATGGTTAGCAACCTAACTGCAAAAAATCACATTCGCACACCGAGGTGCGCCATGGCAACAGAGCCGCAAAGTATACCGTGCAATATGGCTATATATGGCTATAGAACAGCAAAAACAGGCGCCTCATCCTGGTGTCCCGAGGTTTGCACGCGTTTTTTGGTACCTGAATGTAGTTACTTACTTGTTTAAACACATTTTCCCGATGCCCTACGTAGTTAGCAACCTATTTACACAAAAATCATACCTGCGCAGTGAGATGCGCAGTGGCTACTGAGCCCCAAAGTCGCCCCTCATCCTGGTGTCCCGAGATTTGCACGGGTATTCTCGGTACCTAAACGTGGTGGGTTTGGTGTTTAAACACGTTTTTCAGGTGCCCTAGATGGTTAGCAACCTAACTGCAAAAATCACATTCGCACACCGAGGTGCGCCATGGCAACAGAGCCGCAAAGTATACCGTGCAATATGGCTATATATGGCTATAGAACAGCAAAAACAGGCGCCTCATCCTGGTGTCCCGAGGTTTGCACGCGTTTTTTGGTACCTGAATGTAGTTACTTACTTGTTTAAACACATTTTCCCGATGCCCTACGTAGTTAGCAACCTATTTACACAAAAATCATACCTGCGCAGTGAGATGCGCAGTGGCTACAGAGCCCCAAAGTCGCCCCTCATCCTGGTGTCCCGAGATTTGCACGGGTATTCTCGGTACCTAAACGTGGTGGGTTTGGTGTTTAAACACGTTTTTTCAGGTGCCCTAGATGGTTAGCAACCTAACTGCAAAAAATCACATTCGCACACCGAGGTGCGCCATGGCAACAGAGCCGCAAAGTATACCGTGCAATATGGCTATATATGGCTATAGAACAGCAAAAACAGGCGCCTCATCCTGGTGTCCCGAGGTTTGCACGCGTTTTTTGGTACCTGAATGTAGTTACTTACTTGTTTAAACACATTTTCCCGATGCCCTACGTAGTTAGCAACCTATTTACACAAAAATCATACCTGCGCAGTGAGATGCGCAGTGGCTACAGAGCCCCAAAGTCGCCCCTCATCCTGGTGTCCCGAGATTTGCACGGGTATTCTCGGTACCTAAACGTGGTGGGTTTGGTGTTTAAACACGTTTTTCAGGTGCCCTAGATGGTTAGCAACCTAACTGCAAAAAATCACATTCGCACACCGAGGTGCGCCATGGCAACAGAGCCGCAAAGTATACCGTGCAATATGGCTATATATGGCTATAGAACAGCAAAAACAGGCGCCTCATCCTGGTGTCCCGAGGTTTGCACGCGTTTTTTGGTACCTGAATGTAGTTACTTACTTGTTTAAACACATTTTCCCGATGCCCTACGTAGTTAGCAACCTATTTACACAAAAATCATACCTGCGCAGTGAGATGCGCAGTGGCTACAGAGCCCCAAAGTCGCCCCTCATCCTGGTGTCCCGAGATTTGCACGGGTATTCTCGGTACCTAAACGTGGTGGGTTTGGTGTTTAAACACGTTTTTCAGGTGCCCTAGATGGTTAGCAACCTAACTGCAAAAAATCACATTCGCACACCGAGGTGCGCCATGGCAACAGAGCCGCAAAGTATACCGTGCAATATGGCTATATATGGCTATAGAACAGCAAAAACAGGCGCCTCATCCTGGTGTCCCGAGGTTTGCACGCGTTTTTTGGTACCTGAATGTAGTTACTTACTTGTTTAAAACACATTTTCCCGATGCCCTACGTAGTTAGCAACCTATTTACACAAAAATCATACCTGCGCAGTGAGATGCGCAGTGGCTACAGAGCCCAAAGTCGCCCCTCATCCTGGTGTCCCGAGATTTGCACGGGTATTCTCGGTACCTAAACGTGGTGGGTTTGGTGTTTAAACACGTTTTTCAGGTGCCCTAGATGGTTAGCAACCTAACTGCAAAAAATCACATTCGCACACCGAGGTGCGCCATGGCAACAGAGCCGCAAAGTTATACCGTGCAATATGGCTATATATGGCTATAGAACAGCAAAAACAGGCGCCTCATCCTGGTGTCCCGAGGTTTGCACGCGTTTTTTGGTACCTGAATGTAGTTACTTACTTGTTTTAAACACATTTTCCCCGATGCCCTACGTAGTTAGCAACCTATTTACACAAAAATCATACCTGCGCAGTGAGATGCGCAGTGGCTACAGAGCCCCAAAGTCGCCCCTCATCCTGGTGTCCCGAGATTTGCACGGGTATTCTCGGTACCTAAACGTGGTGGGTTTGGTGTTTAAACACGTTTTTCAGGTGCCCTAGATGGTTAGCAACCTAACTGCAAAAAAATCACATTCGCACACCGAGGTGCGCCATGGCAACAGAGCCGCAAAGTATACCGTGCAATATGGCTATATATGGCTATAGAACAGCAAAAACAGGCGCCTCATCCTGGTGTCCCGAGGTTTGCACGCGTTTTTTGGTACCTGAATGTAGTTACTTACTTGTTTAAACACATTTTCCCGATGCCCTACGTAGTTAGCAACCTATTTACACAAAAATCATACCTGCGCAGTGAGATGCGCAGTGGCTACAGAGCCCAAAGTCGCCCCTCATCCTGGTGTCCCGAGATTTGCACGGGTATTCTCGGTACCTAAACGTGGTGGGTTTGGTGTTTAAACACGTTTTTCAGGTGCCCTAGATGGTTAGCAACCTAACTGCAAAAAATCACATTCGCACACCGAGGTGCGCCATGGCAACAGAGCCGCAAAGTATACCGTGCAATATGGCTATATATGGCTATAGAACAGCAAAAACAGGCGCCTCATCCTGGTGTCCCGAGGTTTGCACGCGTTTTTTGGTACCTGAATGTAGTTACTTACTTGTTTAAACACATTTTCCCGATGCCCTACGTAGTTAGCAACCTATTTACACGAAAAATCATACCTGCGCAGTGAGATGCGCAGTGGCTACAGAGCCCCAAAGTCGCCCCTCATCCTGGTGTCCCGAGATTTGCACGGGTATTCTCGGTACCTAAACGTGGTGGGTTTGGTGTTTAAACACGTTTTTCAGGTGCCCTAGATGGTTAGCAACCTAACTGCAAAAATCACATTCGCACACCGAGGTGCGCCATGGCAACAGAGCCGCAAAGTATACCGTGCAATATGGCTATATATGGCTATAGAACAGCAAAAACAGGCGCCTCATCCTGGTGTCCCGAGGTTTGCACGCATTTTTTGGTACCTGAATGTAGTTACTTACTTGTTTAAACACATTTTCCCGATGCCCTACGTAGTTAGCAACCTATTTACACAAAAATCATACCTGCGCAGTGAGATGCGCAGTGGCTACAGAGCCCCAAAGTCGCCCCTCATCCTGGTGTCCCGAGATTTGCACGGGTATTCTCGGTACCTAAACGTGGTGGGTTTGGTGTTTAAACACGTTTTTCAGGTGCCCTAGATGGTTAGCAACCTAACTGCAAAAAATCACATTCGCACACCGAGGTGCGCCATGGCAACAGAGCCGCAAAGTATACCGTGCAATATGGCTATATATGGCTATAGAACAGCAAAAACAGGCGCCTCATCCTGGTGTCCCGAGGTTTGCACGCGTTTTTTGGTACCTGAATGTAGTTACTTACTTGTTTAAACACATTTTCCCGATGCCCTACGTAGTTAGCAACCTATTTACAAAAAAATCATACCTGCGCAGTGAGATGCGCAGTGGCTACAGAGCCCCAAAGTCGCCCCCTCATCCTGGTGTCCCGAGATTTGCACGGGTATTCTCGGTACCTAAACGTGGTGGGTTTGGTGTTTAAACACGTTTTTCAGGTGCCCTAGATGGTTAGCAACCTAACTGCAAAAAATCACATTCGCACACCGAGGTGCGCCATGGCAACAGAGCCGCAAAGTATACCGTGCAATATGGCTATATATGGCTATAGAACAGCAAAAACAGGCGCCTCATCCTGGTGTCCCCGAGGTTTGCACGCGTTTTTTGGTACCTGAATGTAGTTACTTACTTGTTTAAACACATTTTCCCGATGCCCTACGTAGTTAGCACCTATTTACACAAAAATCATACCTGCGCAGTGAGATGCGCAGTGGCTACAGAGCCCCAAAGTCGCCCCTCATCCTGGTGTCCCCGAGATTTGCACGGGTATTCTCGGTACCTAAACGTGGTGGGTTTGGTGTTTAAACACGTTTTTCAGGTGCCCTAGATGGTTAGCAACCTAACTGCAAAAAATCACATTCGCACACCGAGGTGCGCCATGGCAACAGAGCCGCAAATTATACCGTGCAATATGGCTATATATGGCTATAGAACAGCAAAAACAGGCGCCTCATCCTGGTGTCCCGAGGTTTGCACGCGTTTTTTGGTACCTGAATGTAGTTACTTACTTGTTTAAACACATTTTCCCCGATGCCCTACGTAGTTAGCAACCTATTTACACAAAAATCATACCTGCGCAGTGAGATGCGCAGTGGCTACAGAGCCCCAAAGTCGCCCCTCATCCTGGTGTCCCGAGATTTGCACGGGTATTCTCGGTACCTAAACGTGGTGGGTTTGGTGTTTAAACACGTTTTTCAGGTGCCCTAGATGGTTAGCAACCTAACTGCAAAAAATCACATTCGCACACCGAGGTGCGCCATGGCAACAGAGCCGCAAAGTATACCGTGCAATATGGCTATATATGGCTATAGAACAGCAAAAACAGGCGCCTCATCCTGGTGTCCCGAGGTTTGCACGCGTTTTTTGGTACCTGAATGTAGTTACTTACTTGTTTAAACACATTTTCCCGATGCCCTACGTAGTTAGCAACCTATTTACACAAAAATCATACCTGCGCAGTGAGATGCGCAGTGGCTACAGAGCCCCAAAGTCGCCCCTCATCCTGGTGTCCCGAGATTTGCACGGGTATTCTCGGTACCTAAACGTGGTGGGTTTGGTGTTTTAAACACGTTTTTCAGGTGCCCTAGATGGTTAGCAACCTAACTGCAAAAAATCACATTCGCACACCGAGGTGCGCCATGGCAACAGAGCCGCAAAGTATACCGTGCAATATGGCTATATATGGCTATAGAACAGCAAAAACAGGCGCCTCATCCTGGTGTCCCGAGGTTTGCACGCGTTTTTTGGTACCTGAATGTAGTTACTTACTTGTTTTAAACACATTTTCCCCGATGCCCTACGTAGTTAGCAACCTATTTACACAAAAATCATACCTGCGCAGTGAGATGCGCAGTGGCTACAGAGCCCCAAAGTCGCCCCTGCATCCTGGTGTCCCGAGATTTGCACGGGTATTCTCGGTACCTAAACGTGGTGGGTTTGGTGTTTAAACACGTTTTTCAGGTGCCCTAGATGGTTAGCAACCTAACTGCAAAAAATCACATTCGCACACCGAGGTGCGCCATGGCAACAGAGCCGCAAAGTATACCGTGCAATATGGCTATATATGGCTATAGAACAGCAAAAAACAGGCGCCTCATCCTGGTGTCCCGAGGTTTGCACGCGTTTTTTGGTACCTGAATGTAGTTACTTACTTGTTTAAACACATTTTCCCGATGCCCTACGTAGTTAGCAACCTATTTACACAAAAATCATACCTGCGCAGTGAGATGCGCAGTGGCTACAGAGCCCCAAAGTCGCCCCTCATCCTGGTGTCCCGAGATTTGCACGGGTATTCTCGGTACCTAAACGTGGTGGGTTTGGTGTTTAAACACGTTTTTCAGGTGCCCTAGATGGTTAGCAACCTAACTGCAAAAAATCACATTCGCACACCGAGGTGCGCCATGGCAACAGAGCCGCAAAGTATACCGTGCAATATGGCTATATATGGCTATAGAACAGCAAAAACAGGCGCCTCATCCTGGTGTCCCGAGGTTTGCACGCATTTTTTGGGTACCTGAATGTAGTTACTTTACTTGTTTAAACACATTTTCCCGATGCCCTACGTAGTTAGCAACCTATTTACACAAAAAATCATACCTGCGCAGTGAGATGCGCAGTGGCTACAGAGCCCCAAAGTCGCCCCTCATCCTGGTGTCCCGAGATTTGCACGGGTATTCTCGGTACCCTAAACGTAATGGGTTTGGTGTTTAAACACGTTTTTCAGGTGCCCTAGATGGTTAGCAAACCTAACTGCAAAAAATCACATTCGCAACA
>JAMOLF010000447.1:0-26754 GCA_025267735.1 Mactra quadrangularis | reverse complement strand
GGATGAGGGGCCTATTTTTGCTGTTCTATAGCCATATATAGCCATATTGCACGGTATACTTTGCGGCTCTGTTGCCATGGCGCACCTCGGTGTGCGAATGTGATTTTTTGCAGTTAGGTTGCTAACCATCTAGGGCACCAGAAAAACGTGTTTAAACACCAAACCCACCACGTTTAGGTACCGAGTATACCCGTGCAAATCTCGGGACACCAGGATGAGGGGCGACTTTGGGGCTCTGTAGCCACTGCGCATCTCACTGCGCAGGTATGATTTTTGTGTAAATAGGTTGCTAACTACGTAGGGCATCGGGAAAATGTGTTTAAACAAGTAAGTAACTACATTCAGGTACCAAAAAACGCGTGCAAACCTCGGGACACCAGGATGAGGGGCCTATTTTTGCTATTCTATAGCCATATATAGCCAAATTGCACGGTATATTTTGCGGCTCTGTTGCCATGGCGCACCTCGGTGTGCGAATGTGATTTTTTGCAGTTAGGTTCCTTACCATCTAGGGCACCTGAAAAACGTGTTTAAACACCAAACCCACCACGTTTAGGTACCGAGAATACCCGTGCAAATATCGGGACACCAGGATGAGGGGCGACTTTGGGGCTCTGTAGCCACTGCGCATCTCACTGCGCAGGTATGATTTTTGTGTAAATAGGTTGCTAACTACGTAGGGCATCGGGAAATGTGTTTAAACACGTAAGTAACTACATTCTGGTACCAAAAAACGCGTGCAAACCTCGGTACACCAGGATGAGGGGCCTATTTTTGCTGTTCTATAGCCATATATAGCCATATTGCACGGTATACTTTGCGGCTCTGTTGCCATGGCGCACCTCGGTGTGCGAATGTGATTTTTTGCAGTTAGGTTGCTAACCATCTAGGGCACCTGAAAAACGTGTTTAAACACCAAACCCACCACGTTTAGGTACCGAGAATACCCGTGCAAATCTCGGGACACCAGGATGAGTGGCGACTTTGGGGCTCTGTAGCCACTGCGCATCTCACTGCGTAGGTATGATTTTTGTGTAAAAAGGTTGCTAACTACGTAGGGCATCGGGAAAATGTGTTTAAACAAGTAAGTAACTACATTCAGGTACCAAAAAACGCGTGCAAACCTCGGGACACAAGGATGAGTGGCCTATTTTTGCTGTTCTATAGCCATATATAGCCATATTGCACGGTATATTTTGCAGCTCTGTTGCCATGGCGCACCTCCGTGTGCGAATGTGATTTTTTGCAGTTAGGTTGCTAACCATCTAGGGCACCTGAAAAACGTGTTTAAACACCAAACCCACCACGTTTAGGTACCGAGAATACCCGTGCAAATCTCGGGACACCAGGATGAGGGGCGACTTTGGGGCTCTGTAGCCACTGCGCATCTCACTGCGCAGGTATGATTTTTGTGTAAATAGGTTGCTAACTACGTAGGGCATCGGGAAAATGTGTTTAAACAAGTAAGTAACTACATTCAGGTACCAAAAAACTCGTGCAAACCTCGGGACACCAAGATGAGGGGCATATTTTTGCTGTTCTATAGCCATATGTAGCCATATTGCACGATATACTTTGCGGCTCTGTTGCCATGGCGCACCTCGGTGTGCGAATGTGATTTTTTGCAGTTAGGTTGCTAACCAACTAGGGCACCTGAAAAACGTGTTTAAACACCAAACCCACCACGTTTAGGTACCGAGAATACCCGTGCAAATCTCGGAACACCAGGATGAGTGGCGACTTTGGGGCTCTGTAGCCACTGCGCATCTCACTGTCCAGGTATGATTTTTGTGTAAATAGGTTGCTAACTACGTAGGGCATCGGGAAAAAGTGTTTAAACAAGTAAGTAACTACATTCAGGTACCAAAAAACGCGTGCAAACCTCGGGACACCAGGATGAGGGGCCTATTTTTGCTGTTCTATAGCCATATATAGCCATATTGCACGGTATATTTTGCGGCTCTGTTGCCATGGCGCACCTCGGTGTGCGAATGTGATTTTTTGCAGTTAGGTTGCTAACCATCTAGGGCACCTGAAAAACGTCTTTAAACACCAAACCCACCACGTTTAGGTACCGAGAATACCCGTGCAAATCTCGGGACAGGATGAGGGGCGATTTTTGGGGCTCTGTAGCCACTGCGCATCTCACTGCGCAGGTATGAATTTTGTGTAAATAGGTTGCTAACTACGTAGGGCATCGGGAAAATGTGTTTAAACAAGTAAGTAACTACATTCAGGTACCAAAAAACGCGTGCAAACCTCGGGACACCAGGATGAGGGGCCTATTTTTGCTGTTCTATAGCCATATATAGCCATATTGCGCGGTATACTTTGCGGCTCTGTTGCCATGGCGCACCTCGGTGTGCGAATGTGATTTTTTGCAGGTAGGTTGCTAACCATCTAGGGCACCTGAAAAACGTGTTTAAACACCAAACCCACCACGTTTAGGTACCGAGAATACCCGCTCGTGCCTCGGGACACCAGGATGAGGGGCGACTTTGGGGCTCTGTAGCCACTGCGCATCTCACTGCGCAGGTATGATTTTTGTGTAAATAGGTTGCTAACTACGTAAGGCATCGGGAAAATGTGTTTAAACAAGTAAGAAACTACATTCAGGTACAAAAAAACGGGTGCAAACCTCGGGACACCAGGATGAGGGCCCTTTTTTTGCTGTTCTATAGCCATATATAGCCATATTGCACGGTATAATTTGCGGCTCTGTTGCGATGGCGCACCTCGGTGTGCGAATGTGACTTTTTGCTGCAGTTAGGTTGCTAACCATCTAGGGGGCACCTGAAACGTTTAACACCAAAGCCACCACGTTTAGGTACCGAGAATACCCGTGCAAATCTCGGGACACTAGGATGAGGGGCGACTTTGGGGCTCTGTAGCCACTGCGCATCTCACTGCGCAGGTATGATTTTTGTGTAAATAGGTTGTTAACTACGTAGGGCATCGGGAAAATGTGTTTAAACAAGTAAGTAACTACATTCAGGTACCAAAAAACGCGTGCATACATCGAGACACCAGGATGAGGGGCCTATTTTTGCTGTTCTATAGCCATATATAGCCATATTGCACGGTATAATTTGCGGCTCTGTTGCCATGGCGCACCTCGGTGTGCGAATGTGATTTTTTGCAGTTAGGTTGCTAAACATCTAGGGCACCTGAAAAACGTGTTTAAACACCAAACCCACCACGTTTAGGTACCGAGAATACCCGTGCAAATCTCGGGACACCAGGATGAGGGGCGATTTTGGGGCTCTGTAGCCACTGCGCATCTCACTGCGCAGGTATGATTTTTGTGTAAATAGGTTGCTAACTACGTAGGGCATCGGGAAAATGTGTTTAAACAAGTAAGTAACTACATTCAGGTACAAAAAAACGCGTGCAAACCTCGGGACACCAGGATGAGGGGCCTATTTTTGCTGTTCTATAGCCATATATAGCCATATTGCACGGTATACTTTGCGGCTCTGTTGCCATGGCGCACCTCGGTGAGCGAATGTGATTTTTTGCAGTTAGGTTGGTAACTATCTAGGGCACCTGAAAAAAACGTGTTTAAACACCAAATCCACCACGTTTAGGTACCGAGAATACCCGTGCAAATCTCGCAACACCAGGATGAGGGGCGATTTTGGGGCTCTGTAGCCACTGCGCATCTCACTGCGCAGGTTTTATTTTTGTGTAAATAGGTTGCTAACTACGTAGGGCATCGGGAAAATGTGTTTAAACAAGTAAGTAACTACATTCAGGTACCCAAAAACGCGTGCAAACCTCGGGACACCAGGATGAGGGGCCTATTTTTGCTGTTCTATAGCCATATATAGCCATATTGCACGGTATACTTTGCGGCTCTGTTGCCATGGCGCACCTCGGTTCGCGAATGTGATTTTTTGCAGTTAGGTTGGTAACCATCTACGGCACCTGAAAAAACGTGTTTAAACACCAAACCCACCACGTTCAGGTACCGAGAAACAACGTGTAAATCTCCCGACACTGCAAGGCGACGCGACTTTGGGGCTCTGTAGCCCACGCGCATCTCACTGCGCAGGTATGATTTTTGTGCAAATGGGTTGCTAACTACCTAGGACATCGAGAAAATGTGTTTAAACAAGTAAGTAACTACATTAAGGTAGCAAAAAACGCGTGCAAACCTCCCGACACCAGGAGGCGACGCCTATTTTTGCTGTTCTAAAGCCCTATATAGCCATATTGCACGGTAAAATTTGCGGCTCTGTTGCCATGGCGCACCTCGGTGTGCGAATGTGACTTTTTGCAGTTAGGTTGCTAACCATCTAGGGCACCTGAAAAACGTGTTTAAACACCAAACCCACCACGTTTAGGTGCCGAGAATACCCGTGCAAATCTCGCGCCACCAGGATGAGGGGCGATTTGGGGCTCTGTAGCCACTACGCATCTCACTGCGCAGGTATGATTTTTGTGTAAATAGGTTGCTAACTACGTAGGGCATCGGGAAAATGTGTTTAAACAAGTAAGTAACTACATTCAGGTACCAAAAAACGCGTGCAAACCTCGGGACACCAGGGATGAGGGGCCTATTTTTGCTGTTCTATAGCCATATATAGCCATATTGCACGGTATAATTTGCGGCTCTGTTGCCATGGCGCACCTCGGTGTGCGAATATGATTTTTTGCAGTTAGGTTGCTAACCATCTAGGGCACCTGAAAAACGTGTTTAAACACCAAACCCACCACGTTTAGGTACCGAGAATACCCGTGCAAATCTCGGGACACCAGGATGAGGGGCGACTTTGGGGCTCTGTAGCCACTGCGCATCTCACTGCGCAGGTATGATTTTTGTGTAAATAGGTTGCTAACTACGTAGGGCATCGGGAAAATGTGTTTCAACAAGTAAGTAACTACATTCAGGTACAAAAAAACGCGTGCAAACCTCGGGACACCAGGATGAGGGGCCTATTTTTGCTGTTCTATAGCCATATATAGCCATATTGCACGGTATACTTTGCGGCTCTGTTGCCATGGCGCACCTCGGTGAGCGAACGTGATTTTTTGCAGTTAGGTTGGTAACTATCTAGGGCACCTGAAAAAACGTGTTTAAACACCAAACCCACCACGTTTAGGTACCGAGAATACCCGTGCAAATCTCGCAACACCAGGATGAGGGGCGATTTTGGGACTCTGTAGCCACTGCGCATCTCACTGCGCAGGTATGATTTTTGTGTAAATAGGTTGCTAACTACGTAGGGCAACGGGAAAATGTGTTTAAACAAGTAAGTAACTACATTCAGGTACCAAAAAACGCGTGCAAACCTCGGAACACCAGGATGAGGGGCCTATTTTTGCTGTTCTATAGCCATATATAGCCATATTGCACGGTATACTTTGCGGCTCTGTTGCCATGGCGCACCTCGGTGTGCGAATGTGATTTTTTGCAGTTAGGTTGCTAACCATCTAGGGCACCTAAAAAACGTGTTAAAACACCAAACCCACCACGTTTAGGTACCGAGAATACCCGTGCAAATCTCGGGACAACAGGATGAGGGGCGACTTTGGGGCTCTGTAGCCACTGCGCATCTCACTGCGCAGGTATGATTTTTGTGTAAATAGGTTGCTTACTACGTAGGGCATCGGGAAAATGTGTTTAAACAAGTAAGTAACTACATTCAGGTACCAAAAAACGCGTGCAAACCTCGGGACACCAGGATGAGGGGCCTATTTTTTCTGTTCTATAGCCATAAATAGCCATATTGCACGGTATAGTACGGGGGCCAGATAGGTCCACCGTGCACCCCCCTCTAGACTTTTTGCCACCTATGCTAAATTGTTCCTTAGGGTCCTCTGAATCAGAATCAGGGTTGTTCTCAAAAATAAACTCTTGCGCACTACCTGAAATGTCACAGTTTCCATGGCAACCCCTTGTTTTTTGTCGAAATTGTCGGTGTTTGTAAAATCATTAATAACTTGAAGAAGCATTAAGCTAGAATAATATAATTAGTGTCAAATCAAAGCTGGGGCACTGACCTTTAGAAATATATGTAAAACTATCCGCTAAAATACAGTTTAATTCATGAAATAAGCCGAAAAACATAAAAAAATGCAGAAAAATATCGATTTTTTTTCAATTACATGCATATCTTTTAATTTCCAAACCCTATTTTGGAGAAATAATACATTTATTTTTTACAAAATATTTTATAAAGGTCTATTCTATCATATTCAAAATTATTTTTATGACAGAAGTACTATTTATGTATGTAAAAACCGTTTCCATAGCAACCGCTATTTTCAAGTAAGAACTACTATTTGGTGATTAAACTTAATTTGTTTGCTCAAATCTAACGGTAGGATTGCAATATTGATATTAAATGATATCTGAGACTCATGTCTTTTATATTATTGCTGTTATAAATAAATTCAGTATCGATACCTTCATAAATATTGTTAAGAAATCTTAATCAAAGCGCTGAAAGCACTGGTTTTTTTTCGGTTTGACAGTATTAAAGTGGTTCATGTATTAGAACGCTTGAAGTCGATGGATATTGTGCAGACGTGGTCTGTTGAATAAAGAAATAATATAATAAGATATAATAAGACTTAAACGAATCTTGTTGATTTATTTTTGCTTTTTAGATTTTGTGATTTAGATTTAACGCTGTATATCATTACTTTTTAAAAGGTTATGTTCGGGTATTATGTATTTGTAATATTATTTTTCTGTTGGCTATAAGTAGTATTTGATGCCAAATAAAGAATATTTCGTGTCGTGTCGTGTCGTGTCGTATCGTGTCATGTCGTGTCGTGTCGTGTCTTGTCATGTCATGGCATGTCATGGCATGGCATGGCATGTTCGGCGGCCGACCAATTTTACCAACTTTCCTGGGCATGTGAATCGGTTTAACTTCTACAAATTTATCCTAACCTACAAGTTAGTTCATATAAACACAGGCAAGTCTTCGACCAAAGCGAAAAATACCTGTACATTGATAATAAAATGACCATAAAATAGTACTGCAGTATATCAAACTTGATATAATAGTGAGTTAATATATAGACATGTAGTATCATACATTCATACGATACTCAAGACATATGTTAGCTGTAAAGCATAAGGATAATCATAAATCATCTTAAGCTTATATTTTCTAATTCGAAAGCTTTCTGTATATAATATTACAAATCTATATTTTGGCTAAGAAATTTGTAAGTATCTATTCTACCTTAAAATTTGTGGTAGATTGTATGACTCACTAATATTTTTACGGTTAGACATTGTATATGAACCTCAAAAGTTAAGCTTCATACCGAGAATTTTACGGTCACTGTACCTTAATTTTTAAGGTCAATAGGTTATATATATGGAAGGATACTAATTATCTGGGTTCTCTCTAGCTCTGGTTGGTATTTTTCTTGTCTTTGGTTATGACATTTATTCTTGTAGTTTATCATTATAACTGGATTTATGTGAGTGAAATAAATTTGTAGTAGACAAATGAACATCAATTAATATACATATAATGGTAGAATCGTACAAATAAAAACCTCCAGTATAAATGTAGAAAATTGGTAACACAGCGGTGGGATTTGTAAATAATTTCACCATGATTAGGAAAAATTGGTAACAATAAGTTCCAAGCTGAATTGTTAAAGCTTTAATTTCAGTAACAATACGTTCAATCAATTTAAACATGCTAGGATCAATAACGAAAATATGTAGGGATTTTAATATTACTAAATTTTGAATATAATTTTCATTCTATAATGACATGAAACTCGTCTCCTTATATATGGCAATTTATACAGACATGTAGGTGTGGATCTTGGTTTGTTCCATCTAACGATTTCAATATGTAATCTATGAGAACACAGTTTAAGTCTATAGCCATAAAATATCTAAATCTTAAAATGTTTAAATGTTTTTGAATATGACTGAACCTAAAATTTGCTATATTCTTGTAAAATAATGCTCTACTTGAATTAGCTAACCTATGTTCAAACTTTGCATTAAATTATCATTTAGTCTGTGTTTAAAATTGCTTAAAATATAGCAACATTACCAATATCTTGAAAAGTAATGCATCATAAAAACGAAGGTTGGACAAAAATGAATTCAACAAAGAATACCAGTTGGGTTTAATGGGTACTAATCTCTATCCAATTAAAAATTTTATGTACTTATCTGTTATTTCAATTTATATTAGTTTGCAATAGTTTTACCCAATATAGTTTGCTATAATGTTAAAAATAGCGAATTGTTTGAAAATCCAACCCACACTCACTGTGATTAAAATCATTTTGAGTATTATTTTTATCCCCAGTAACCTTTCACAGAATTGTAAATGAACTCGTCTATAGAATTTACTTGAACGTATCACCAAACTTGGCTTGCATAGTACAGAATGAGTGATATCAATTTATCTAAAAGATCTAATTCATGTTTTTAGAATACCTGTAAATTCATACAAATATTTGTTAACTTTAAAATACCTATTAAAGCTTAGCCAACGAAACAATTTTAGCATTAGAGAATGACCCCCCCATTGATGAGAAAACTTCACCAGCGTATGTTAATTGTTCAACAATATCTAGTTCATATCATTTTAATAGAATTCAGTATTCTCTAAAATCCTGCCTCTTTTTTGAAAATCATAACCTTAGTTTTACTAGTGTCTACCACTGTTTTCCATAACTTACCATTACATGTATCTTCAAAAACGTTTATCCTTAGTTGTAACTCGTCTCTACTATTAGCAAAAAAATAACCAAGTCGTCAGCATATTACATGAAAATATGTTAAACATATCAACTTTAATGCCAGCATGACCATTACTGATAAACATATCATCGATTTCATTAAAAAAGTGCAAATAAGATAGGCGAAATACACTCCCATTGCCTAACACCTACGTAACATGCAATCAAATTCGTCACTCACTTGATTATGTACTTTAACTATAGATTTTACCGATGAATACATATATCTTACATATACTACCTTTTATACCCAGTTTTATTAATTAAAAGCTTTAGTGAAGTCAATAAATGCACAAAATAACTATTTGCCAGTATTAAGTATGTGATTTATAATCCAGTGTTAAACAAAGATATCAAATGTTCCTAATTACTGTCCAACCAGTCAAACGGTTATTAAGAATCCTTGTAAATAGTGTTCTTAACATGCACAATGAAATTTCGACCCTAAAATTATTAACTTCATATATACTACCATGTTTGTGTAAAGGTACAACAAAACCCTCAGAGAAACTTCTAGAAAATATCCAATTTTTTTTATCAAAAAGAGATAATATGTATAGATACAAAGTTTGCCTTCTATGCATACAGCACATATCAGGGCACCTGAATTATTACTATTCACTTGTATAATAGCTAAATTTAAGACAAACCAGCTAATGCGTAGGAGCGTTACCACCTTATAACAAGTGTTTAATACAACAAATCAAGAGCTTTTATAACCTGGTTGCCATTCGGAAAAATGTCAACGATGCTGATCCCAACATACCTCCCCTTTCAGAACAATTTGGTCAGACGAATAATGATGGGTATCTTGAACCTTTATGTTTTGAAGGTAACGTTCTCCAATCTCAGCTGTTCGATACCCTTGATTACGATATTGCTGACGAAGAACAAGATAAAGATATATCTACAGATGTTGAATTAGATAAAATCATGGAGTGGATATATGCATAAAACGATTGTTAAGATATTGGACATGTATAAATACGTATATAAAATAATAGGTTGTGTAATTTCTATTCGTTTAGCGTTTGTCGAATCATGCGGTTCAAGGTTCAGCCCCGGTTTTGGCTGGTCATACCTTCCTTGAAAAATTGACTTACGGCCTTTAGTCCGCAATATGTAGCACAGTTACCAGCTCCTTAGGGAGGGAAGGTCGACAGTTGTTAGAATAGAGTCCAGGAAAACGTTCTAAACGAGTTGGTCGACGTAAACTGATGAACAAATATTACGTATAAGTTGGTTTTGGTTTAACGAAACATTGTTATATAGTTTTGTCATTCTTTTATTAATACACATATTTTACTTCAACAGTCATTGAGTAAATAAAAGTATTACGTTTTGACAGTTCTATGCATTTAATATGAAAAGATAAGACGTTAAACCGATTAATGTTAAAGAAACAAGTCCGGGAAAGTTGGTTAAATAAGTCTGCTGCCGCACAAAACCTTTCAAAAAGTAATGATATACAGCGTTTAATCTAAATTACAATAATTCTATTTTAGTAAAAGCAAAAAAAAAACAAAACAAAAACAAGAGTCTCTTTAGTCTTATTATATTGTTTCTTTATTCAACAGACCTCCACTGCGCAATAACCATCGTCTTCAAACGGACTGATACGTGAACCACTTTAATAGCCAAACCGAAAAAAATCAGTGCTTTCAGCGCTTTGATTAAGATTTCTAAACAATATTAATGAATGCATTGATGCTAAATTTATTGATAACAGCAATAATGATATAGACACGAGTCTCAGATATCATTAAATATCAATATTGCAATCAAACTGTAAGTATTGAGCAAAAAAAATCAAGTTTAGTCTCAAAATAGTAGTCTTACTTGAAAATAGCGGTTGCTATGGAAACGGTTTTTACATACATAAATAGTACTTCTGTCATAAAAATAATTTTGAATATGATAGAATGGACCTTTATAAAATATTTTGTAAAAAATAAATGTATTATTTCTCCAAAATAGGGTTTGGAAATTAAAAGATATGCATGAAATTGAAAAAAAATCGATATTTTTCTGCATTTTTTTATGTTTTTCGGCTTATTTCATGAATTAAACTGTATTTTAGCGGATAGTTTTACATATATTTCTAAAGGTCAGTGCCTCAGCTTTGATTTGACACTAATTATATTATTCTAGCTTAATGCTTCTTCAAGTTATTAATGATTTTACAAACACCGACAATTTCGACAAAAAACAAGGGGTTGCCATGGAAACTGTGACATTTCAGGTAGTGCGCAAGAGTTTATTTTTGAGAACAACGCGGATTCTGATTCAGTGGACCCTAAGGAACAATATAGCATAGGTGGCAAAAAGTCTAGAGGGGGGTGCATGGTGGACCCCTCTGGCCCCCGTACTAGTATACTTTGCGGCTCTGTTGCCATGGCGCAGCTCGGTGTGCGAATGTGATTTTTGCAGTTAGGTTGCTAACCATCTAAGGCACCTGAAAAACGTGTTTAAACCTCAAACCCACCACGTTTAGGTACCGAGAATACCCGTGCAAATCTCGGAACACCAGGATGAGGGCCGACTTTGGGGCTCTGTAGCCACTGCGCATCTCACTGCGCAGGTATGATTTTTGTGTAAATAGGTTGCTAACTACGTAGGGCATCGGGGAATGGGTTTAAACAAGTAAGTAACTACATTCAGGTACCAAAAAACGCGTGCAAACCTCGGGACACCAGGATGAGGGGCCTATTTTTGCTGTTCTATAGCCATATATAGCCATATTGCACGGTATACTTTGCGGCTCTGTTGCCATGGCCACCTCGGTGTGCGAATGTGATTTTTTGCAGTTAGGTTGCGAACCATCTAGGGCACCTGAAAAACGTGTTTAAACACCAAACCCACCACGTTTAGGTACCGAGAATACCCGTGCAAATCTCGGAACACCAGGATGAGAGGCGAATTTGGGGCTCTGTAGCCACTGCGCATCTCACTGCGCAGGAATGATTTTTGTGTAAATAGGTTGCTAACTACGTAGGGCATCGGGAAAATGTGTTTAAACAAGTAAGTAACTACATTCAGGTACCAAAAAACGCGTGCAAACCTCGGGACACCAGGATGAGGGGCCTATTTTTGCTGTTCTATAGCCCTATATTGCCATACTGCACGGTATACTTTGCGGCTCTGATGCCATGGCGCACCTCGGTGTGCGAATGTGATTTTTAGCAGTTAGGTTGCTAACCATCTAGGGCACCTGAAAAAACGTGTTTAAACACCAAACCCACCACGTTTAGGTACCAAGAATACCCGTGCAAATCTCGGGACACCAGGATGAGGGGCGATTTTGGGGCTCTGTAGCCACTGCGCATCTCACTGCGCAGGTATGATTTTTGTGTAAATAGGTTGCTAACTACGTAGGGCATCGGGGAAATGTGTTTAAACAAGTAAGTAACTACATTCAGGTACCAAAAACGCGTGCAAACCTCGGGACACCAGGATGAGGGGCCTATTTTTGCTGTTCTATAGCCATATATAGCCATATTGCACGGTATATTTTGCGGCTCTGTTGCCATGGCGCACCTCGGTGTGCGAATGTGATTTTTTGCAGTTAGGTTGCTAACCATCTAGGGCACCTGAAAAACGTGTTTAAACACCAAACCCACCACGTTTAGGTACCGAGAATACCCGTGCAAATCTCGGGACACCAGGATGAGGGGCGACTTTGGGGCTCTGTAGCCACTGCGCATCTCACTGCGCAGGTATCATTTTTGTGTAAATAGGTTGCTAACTACGTAGGGCATCGGGAAAATGTGTTTCAACAAGTAAGTAACTACATTCAGGTACCAAAAAACGCGTGCAAACCTCGGGACACCATGATGAGGGGCCTATTTTTGCTGTTCTATAGCCATATATAGCCATATTGCACGGTATACTTTGCGGCTCTGTTGCCATGGCGCACCTCGGTGTGCGAATGTGATTTTTTGCAGTTAGGTTGCTAACCATCTAAGGCACCTGAAAAACGTGTTTAAACCTCAAACCCACCACGTTTAGGTACCGAGAATACCCGTGCAAATCTCGGAACACCAGGATGAGGGCCGATTTTGGGGCTCTGTAGCCACTGCGCATCTTACTGCGCGGGTATGATTTTTGTGTAAATAGGTTGCTAACTACGTAGGGCATCGGGAAATGGGTTTAAACAAGTAAGTAACTACATTCAGGTACCAAAAAACGCGTGCAAACCTCGGGACACCAGGATGAGGGGCCTATTTTTGCTGTTCTATAGCCATATATAGCCATATTGCACGGTATACTTTGCGGCTCTGTTGCCATGGCGCACCTCGGTGTGCGAATGTGATTTTTTGCAGTTAGGTTGCTAACCATCTAGGGCACCTGAAAAACGTGTTTAAACACCAAACCCACCACGTTTAGGTACCGAGAATACCCGTGCAAATCTCGGAACACCAGGATGAGAGGCGAATTTGGGGCTCTGTAGCCACTGCGCATCTCACTGCGCAGGTATGATTTTTGTGTAAATAGGTTGCTAACTACGTAGGGCATCGGGAAAATGTGTTTAAACAAGTAAGTAACTACATTCAGGTACCAAAAAACGCGTGCAAACCTCGGGACACCAGGATGAGGGGACTATTTATGCTGTTCTATAGCCATATATAGCCATATTGTACGGTATATTTTGCGGCTCTGTTGCCATGGCGCACCTCGGTTTGCGAATGTGATTTTTTGCAGTTAGGTTGCTAACCATCTAGGGCACCTGAAAAACGTGTTTAAACACCAAACCCACCACGTTTAGGTACCGAGAAATCCCGTGCAAATCTCGGGACACCAGGATGAGGGGCGACTTTGGGGCTCTGTAGCCACTGCGCATCTCACCCCGCAGGTATGATTTTTGTGTAAATAGGTTGCTAACTATGTAGGGCATCGGGAAAATGTGTTTAAACAAGTAAGTAACTACATTCAGGTACCAAAAAACGCGTGCAAACCTCGGGACACCAGGATGAGGGGCCTATTTTTGCTGTTCTATAGCCATATATAGCCATATTGCACGGTATATTTTGCGGCTCTGTTGCCATGGCGCACCTCGGTGTGCGAATGTGTTTTTCTGCAGTTAGGTTGCTAACCATATAGGGCACCTGAAAAACGTGTTTAAACACCAAACCCACCACGTTTAGGTACCGAGAATACCCGTGCAAAACTCGGGACATCAGGTGAGGGGCGACTTTGGGGCTATGTAGCCACTGCGCATCTCACTGCGCAGGTATGATTTTTGTGTAAATAGGTTGCTAACTACGTAGGGCATCGGAAAAATGTGTTTAAACAAGTAAGTAACTACATTCAGGTACCAAAAAACGCGTCCAAACCTCGGGACACCAGGATGAGGGGCCTATTTTTGCTGTTCTATAGCCATATATAGCCATATTGCACGGTATACTTTGCGGCTCTGTTGCCATGGCGCACCTCTGTGTGCGAATGTAATTTTTTGCAGTTAGGTTGCTAACCATCTAGGGCACCTGAAAAACGTGTTTAAACACCAAACCCACCACGTTTAGGTACCGAGAATACCCGTGCAAATCTCGGGACACCAGGATGAGGGGCGATTTTGGGGCTCTGTAGCCACTGCGCATCTCACTGCGCAGGTATGATTTTTGTGTAAATAGGTTGCTAACTACGTAGGGCAACGGGAAAATGTGTTTAAACAAGTAAGTAACTACATTCAGGTACCAAAAAACGCGTGCAAACCTCGGAACACCAGGATGAGGGGCCTATTTTTGCTGTTCTATAGCCATATATAGCCATATTGCAAGGTATACTTTGCGGCTCTGTTGCCATGGCGCACCTCGGTGTGCGAATGTGATTTTTTGCAGTTAGGTTGCTAACCATCTAGGGCACCTAAAAACGTGTTAAAACACCAAACCCTCCACGTTTAGGTACCGAGAATACCCGTGCAAATCTCGGGACAACAGGATGAGGGGCGACTTTGGGGCTCTGTAGCCACTGCGCATCTCACTGCGCAGGTATGATTTTTGTGTAAATAGGTTGCTAACTACGTAGGGCATCGGGAAAATGTGTTTAAACAAGTAAGTAGCTACATTCAGGTACCAAAAAACGCGTGCAAACCTCGGGACACCAGGATGAGGGGCCTATTTTTGCTGTTCTATAGCCATATATAGCCATATTGCACGGTATACTTTGCGGCTCTGTTGCCATGGCGCACCTCGGTGTGCGAATGTGATGTTTTGCAGTTAGGTTGCTAACCATCTAGGGTACCTGAAAAACGTGTTTAAGCACCAAACCCACCACGTTTAGGTACCGAGAATACCCGTGCAAATCTCGGGACACCAGGATGAGGGGCGTCTTTGGGGCTCTGTAGCCACTGGGCGTCTCACCGCGCAGGTATGATTTTTGTGTAAATAGGTTGCTAACTACGTAGGGCATCGGGAAAATGTGTTTAAACAAGTAAGTAACTACATTCAGGTACCAAAAAACGCGTGCAAACCTCGGGACACCAGGATGAGGGGCCTATTTTTGCTGTTCTATAGCCATATATAGCCATATTGCACGGTATATTTTGCCGCTCTGTTGCCATGGCGCACCTCGGTGTGCGAATGTGTTTTTCTGCAGTTAGGTTGCTAACCATCTAGGGCACCTGAAAAACGTGTTTAAACACCAAACCCACCACGTTTAGGTACCGAGAATACCCGTGCAAAACTCGGGACACCAGGATGAGGGGCGACTTTGGGGCTCTGTAGCCACTGCGAATCTCACTGCGCAGGTATGATTTTTGTGTAAATAGGTTGCTAACTACGTAGGGCATCGGAAAAATGTGTTTAAACAAGTAAGTAACTACATTCAGGTACCAAAAACGCGTGCAAATCTCGGGACACCAGGATGAGGGGCCTATTTTTGCTGTTCTATAGCCATATATATCCATATTGCACGGTATACGTTGCGGCTCTGTTGCCATGGCGCACCTCGGTGTGCGAATGTGATTTTTTGCAGTTAGGTTGCTAACCATCTAGGGCACCTGAAAAACGTGTTTAAACACCAAACCCACCACGTTTAGGTACCGAGAATACCCGTGCAAATCTCGGGACACCAGGATGAGGGGCGACTTTGGGGCTCTGTAGCCACTGCGCATCTCACTGCGCAGGTATGATTTTTGTGTAAATAGGTTGCTAACTACGTAGGGCATCGGGAAAATGTGTTTAAACAAGTAAGTAACTACATTCAGGTACCAAAAAACGCGTGCAAACCTCGGGACACCAGGATGAGGTGCCTATTTTTGCTGTTCTATAGCCATATATAGCCATATTGCAAGGTATACTTTGCGGCTCTGTTGCCATGGCGCACCTCGGTGTGCGAATGTGATTTTTTGCAGTTAGGTTGCTAACCATCTAGGGCACTAAAAAAACGGGTTTAAACACCAAACCCACCACGTTTAGGTACCGAGAATACCCGTGCAAATCTCGGGACACCAGGATGAGGGGCGACTTTGGGGCTCCGTAGCCACTGCGCATCTCACTGCGCAGGTATGATTTTTGTGTAAATAGGTTGCTAACTACGTAGGGCATCGGGAAAATGTGTTTAAACAAGTAAGTAACTACATTCAGGTACCAAAAAAACGCGTGCAAACCTCGGGACACCAGGATGAGGGGCCTATTTTTGCTGTTCTATAGCCATATATAGCCATATTGCACGGTATACTTTGCGGCTCTGTTGCCATGGCGCACCTCGGTGTGCGAATGTGATTTTTTGCAGTTAGGTCGCTAACCATATAGGGCACCTGAAAAACGTGTTGAAACACCAAACCCACCACGTTTAGGTACCGAGAATACCCGTGCAAATCTCGGGACACCAGGATGAGGGGCGACTTTGGGGCTCTGTAGCCACTGCGCATCTCACTGCGCAGGTATGATTTTTGTGTAAATAGGTTGCTAACTACGTAGGGCATCGGGAAAATGTGTTTAAACAAGTAAGTAACTACATTCAGGTACAAAAAAACGCGTGCAAACCTCGGGACACCAGGATGAGGGGCCTATTTTTGCTGTTCTATAGCCATATATAGCCATATTGCACGGTATACTTTGCGGCTCTGTTGCCATGGCGCACCTCGGTGAGCGAATGTGATTTTTTGCAGTTAGGTTGGTAACTATCTAGGGCACCTGAAAAAACGTGTTTAAACACCAAATCCACCACGTTTAGGTACCGAGAATACCCGTGCAAATCTCGCAACACCAGGATGAGGGGCGATTTTGGGGCTCTGTAGCCACTGCGCATCTCACTGCGCAGGTTTTATTTTTGTGTAAATAGGTTGCTAACTACGTAGGGCATCGGGAAAATGTGTTTAAACAAGTAAGTAACTACATTCAGGTACCCAAAAACGCGTGCAAACCTCGGGACACCAGGATGAGGGGCCTATTTTTGCTGTTCTATAGCCATATATAGCCATATTGCACGGTATACTTTGCGGCTCTGTTGCCATGGCGCACCTCGGTTCGCGAATGTGATTTTTTGCAGTTAGGTTGGTAACAATCTAGGGCACCTGAAAAAACGTGTTTAAACACCAAACCCACCACGTTCAGGTACCGAGAAACAACGTGTAAATCTCCCGACACTGCAAGGCGACGCGACTTTGGGGCTCTGTAGCCCACGCGCATCTCACTGCGCAGGTATGATTTTTGTGCAAATGGGTTGCTAACTACCTAGGACATCGAGAAAATGTGTTTAAACAAGTAAGTAACTACATTAAGGTAGCAAAAAACGCGTGCAAACCTCCCGACACCAGGAGGCGACGCCTATTTTTGCTGTTCTAAAGCCCTATATAGCCATATTGCACGGTAAAATTTGCGGCTCTGTTGCCATGGCGCACCTCGGTGTGCGAATGTGACTTTTTGCAGTTAGGTTGCTAACCATCTAGGGCACCTGAAAAACGTGTTTAAACACCAAACCCACCACGTTTAGGTGCCGAGAATACCCGTGCAAATCTCGCGACACCAGGATGAGGGGCGATTTGGGGCTCTGTAGCCACTACGCATCTCACTGCGCAGGTATGATTTTTGTGTAAATAGGTTGCTAACTACGTAGGGCATCGGGAAAATGTGTTTAAACAAGTAAGTAACTACATTCAGGTACCAAAAAACGCGTGCAAACCTCGGGACACCAGGATGAGGGGCCTATTTTTGCTGTTCTATAGCCATATATAGCCATATTGCACGGTATAATTTGCGGCTCTGTTGCCATGGCGCACCTCGGTGTGCGAATATGATTTTTTGCAGTTAGGTTGCTAACCATCTAGGGCACCTGAAAAACGTGTTTAAACACCAAACCCACCACGTTTAGGTACCGAGAATACCCGTGCAAATCTCGGGACACCAGGATGAGGGGCGACTTTGGGGCTCTGTAGCCACTGCGCATCTCACTGCGCAGGTATGATTTTTGTGTAAATAGGTTGCTAACTACGTAGGGCATCGGGAAAATGTGTTTCAACAAGTAAGTAACTACATTCAGGTACAAAAAAACGCGTGCAAACCTCGGGACACCAGGATGAGGGGCCTATTTTTGCTGTTCTATAGCCATATATAGCCATATTGCACGGTATACTTTGCGGCTCTGTTGCCATGGCGCACCTCGGTGAGCGAACGTGATTTTTTGCAGTTAGGTTGGTAACTATCTAGGGCACCTGAAAAAACGTGTTTAAACACCAAACCCACCACGTTTAGGTACCGAGAATACCCGTGCAAATCTCGCAACACCAGGATGAGGGGCGATTTTGGGACTCTGTAGCCACTGCGCATCTCACTGCGCAGGTATGATTTTTGTGTAAATAGGTTGCTAACTACGTAGGGCAACGGGAAAATGTGTTTAAACAAGTAAGTAACTACATTCAGGTACCAAAAAACGCGTGCAAACCTCGGAACACCAGGATGAGGGGCCTATTTTTGCTGTTCTATAGCCATATATAGCCATATTGCACGGTATACTTTGCGGCTCTGTTGCCATGGCGCACCTCGGTGTGCGAATGTGATTTTTTGCAGTTAGGTTGCTAACCATCTAGGGCACCTAAAAAACGTGTTAAAACACCAAACCCACCACGTTTAGGTACCGAGAATACCCGTGCAAATCTCGGGACAACAGGATGAGGGGCGACTTTGGGGCTCTGTAGCCACTGCGCATCTCACTGCGCAGGTATGATTTTTGTGTAAATAGGTTGCTTACTACGTAGGGCATCGGGAAAATGTGTTTAAACAAGTAAGTAACTACATTCAGGTACCAAAAAACGCGTGCAAACCTCGGGACACCAGGATGAGGGGCCTATTTTTTCTGTTCTATAGCCATAAATAGCCATATTGCACGGTATAGTACGGGGGCCAGATAGGTCCACCGTGCACCCCCCTCTAGACTTTTTGCCACCTATGCTAAATTGTTCCTTAGGGTCCTCTGAATCAGAATCAGGGTTGTTCTCAAAAATAAACTCTTGCGCACTACCTGAAATGTCACAGTTTCCATGGCAACCCCTTGTTTTTTGTCGAAATTGTCGGTGTTTGTAAAATCATTAATAACTTGAAGAAGCATTAAGCTAGAATAATATAATTAGTGTCAAATCAAAGCTGGGGCACTGACCTTTAGAAATATATGTAAAACTATCCGCTAAAATACAGTTTAATTCATGAAATAAGCCGAAAAACATAAAAAAATGCAGAAAAATATCGATTTTTTTTCAATTACATGAATATCTTTTAATTTCCAAACCCTATTTTGGAGAAATAATACATTTATTTTTTACAAAATATTTTATAAAGGTCTATTCTATCATATTCAAAATTATTTTTATGACAGAAGTACTATTTATGTATGTAAAAACCGTTTCCATAGCAACCGCTATTTTCAAGTAAGAACTACTATTTGGTGATTAAACTTAATTTGTTTGCTCAAATCTAACGGTAGGATTGCAATATTGATATTAAATGATATCTGAGACTCATGTCTTTTATATTATTGCTGTTATAAATAAATTCAGTATCGATACCTTCATAAATATTGTTAAGAAATCTTAATCAAAGCGCTGAAAGCACTGGTTTTTTTTCGGTTTGACAGTATTAAAGTGGTTCATGTATTAGAACGCTTGAAGTCGATGGATATTGTGCAGACGTGGTCTGTTGAATAAAGAAATAATATAATAAGATATAATAAGACTTAAACGAATCTTGTTGATTTATTTTTGCTTTTTAGATTTTGTGATTTAGATTTAACGCTGTATATCATTACTTTTTAAAAGGTTATGTTCGGGTATTATGTATTTGTAATATTATTTTTCTGTTGGCTATAAGTAGTATTTGATGCCAAATAAAGAATATTTCGTGTCGTGTCGTGTCGTGTCGTATCGTGTCATGTCGTGTCGTGTCGTGTCATGTCATGTCATGGCATGTCATGGCATGGCATGGCATGTTCGGCGGCCGACCAATTTTACCAACTTTCCTGGGCATGTGAATCGGTTTAACTTCTACAAATTTATCCTAACCTACAAGTTAGTTCATATAAACACAGGCAAGTCTTCGACCAAAGCGAAAAATACCTGTACATTGATAATAAAATGACCATAAAATAGTACTGCAGTATATCAAACTTGATATAATAGTGAGTTAATATATAGACATGTAGTATCATACATTCATACGATACTCAAGACATATGTTAGCTGTAAAGCATAAGGATAATCATAAATCATCTTAAGCTTATATTTTCTAATTCGAAAGCTTTCTGTATATAATATTACAAATCTATATTTTGGCTAAGAAATTTGTAAGTATCTATTCTACCTTAAAATTTGTGGTAGATTGTATGACTCACTAATATTTTTACGGTTAGACATTGTATATGAACCTCAAAAGTTAAGCTTCATACCGAGAATTTTACGGTCACTGTACCTTAATTTTTAAGGTCAATAGGTTATATATATGGAAGGATACTAATTATCTGGGTTCTCTCTAGCTCTGGTTGGTATTTTTCTTGTCTTTGGTTATGACATTTATTCTTGTAGTTTATCATTATAACTGGATTTATGTGAGTGAAATAAATTTGTAGTAGACAAATGAACATCAATTAATATACATATAATGGTAGAATCGTACAAATAAAAACCTCCAGTATAAATGTAGAAAATTGGTAACACAGCGGTGGGATTTGTAAATAATTTCACCATGATTAGGAAAAATTGGTAACAATAAGTTCCAAGCTGAATTGTTAAAGCTTTAATTTCAGTAACAATACGTTCAATCAATTTAAACATGCTAGGATCAATAACGAAAATATGTAGGGATTTTAATATTACTAAATTTTGAATATAATTTTCATTCTATAATGACATGAAACTCGTCTCCTTATATATGGCAATTTATACAGACATGTAGGTGTGGATCTTGGTTTGTTCCATCTAACGATTTCAATATGTAATCTATGAGAACACAGTTTAAGTCTATAGCCATAAAATATCTAAATCTTAAAATGTTTAAATGTTTTTGAATATGACTGAACCTAAAATTTGCTATATTCTTGTAAAATAATGCTCTACTTGAATTAGCTAACCTATGTTCAAACTTTGCATTAAATTATCATTTAGTCTGTGTTTAACATTGCTTAAAATATAGCAACATTACCAATATCTTGAAAAGTAATGCATCATAAAAACGAAGGTTGGACAAAAATGAATTCAACAAAGAATACCAGTTGGGTTTAATGGGTACTAATCTCTATCCAATTAAAAATTTTATGTACTTATCTGTTATTTCAATTTATATTAGTTTGCAATAGTTTTACCCAATATAGTTTGCTATAATGTTAAAAATAGCGAATTGTTTGAAAATCCAACCCACACTCACTGTGATTAAAATCATTTTGAGTATTATTTTTATCCCCAGTAACCTTTCACAGAATTGTAAATGAACTCGTCTATAGAATTTACTTGAACGTATCACCAAACTTGGCTTGCATAGTACAGAATGAGTGATATCAATTTATCTAAAAGATCTAATTCATGTTTTTAGAATACCTGTAAATTCATACAAATATTTGTTAACTTTAAAATACCTATTAAAGCTTAGCCAACGAAACAATTTTAGCATTAGAGAATGACCCCCCCATTGATGAGAAAACTTCACCAGCGTATGTTAATTGTTCAACAATATCTAGTTCATATCATTTTAATAGAATTCAGTATTCTCTAAAATCCTGCCTCTTTTTTGAAAATCATAACCTTAGTTTTACTAGTGTCTACCACTGTTTTCCATAACTTACCATTACATGTATCTTCAAAAACGTTTATCCTTAGTTGTAACTCGTCTCTACTATTAGCAAAAAAATAACCAAGTCGTCAGCATATTACATGAAAATATGTTAAACATATCAACTTTAATGCCAGCATGACCATTACTGATAAACATATCATCGATTTCATTAAAAAAGTGCAAATAAGATAGGCGAAATACACTCCCATTGCCTAACACCTACGTAACATGCAATCAAATTCGTCACTCACTTGATTATGTACTTTAACTATAGATTTTACCGATGAATACATATATCTTACATATACTACCTTTTATACCCAGTTTTATTAATTAAAAGCTTTAGTGAAGTCAATAAATGCACAAAATAACTATTTGCCAGTATTAAGTATGTGATTTATAATCCAGTGTTAAACAAAGATATCAAATGTTCCTAATTACTGTCCAACCAGTCAAACGGTTATTAAGAATCCTTGTAAATAGTGTTCTTAACATGCACAATGAAATTTCGACCCTAAAATTATTAACTTCATATATACTACCATGTTTGTGTAAAGGTACAACAAACCCTCAGAGAAACTTCTAGAAAATATCCAATTTTTTTTATCAAAAAGAGATAATATGTATAGATACAAAGTTTGCCTTCTATGCATACAGCACATATCAGGGCACCTGAATTATTACTATTCACTTGTATAATAGCTAAATTTAAGACAAACCAGCTAATGCGTAGGAGCGTTACCACCTTATAACAAGTGTTTAATACAACAAATCAAGAGCTTTTATAACCTGGTTGCCATTCGGAAAAATGTCAACGATGCTGATCCCAACATACCTCCCCTTTCAGAACAATTTGGTCAGACGATAATGATGGGTATCTTGAACCTTTATGTTTTGAAGGTAACGTTCTCCAATCTCAGCTGTTCGATACCCTTGATTACGATATTGCTGACGAAGAACAAGATAAAGATATATCTACAGATGTTGAATTAGATAAAATCATGGAGTGGATATATGCATAAAACGATTGTTAAGATATTGGACATGTATAAATACGTATATAAAATAATAGGTTGTGTAATTTCTATTCGTTTAGCGTTTGTCGAATCATGCGGTTCAAGGTTCAGCCCCGGTTTTGGCTGGTCATACCTTCCTTGAAAAATTGACTTACGGCCTTTAGTCCGCAATATGTAGCACAGTTACCAGCTCCTTAGGGAGGGAAGGTCGACAGTTGTTAGAATAGAGTCCAGGAAAACGTTCTAAACGAGTTGGTCGACGTAAACTGATGAACAAATATTACGTATAAGTTGGTTTTGGTTTAACGAAACATTGTTATATAGTTTTGTCATTCTTTTATTAATACACATATTTTACTTCAACAGTCATTGAGTAAATAAAAGTATTACGTTTTGACAGTTCTATGCATTTAATATGAAAAGATAAGACGTTAAACCGATTAATGTTAAAGAAACAAGTCCGGGAAAGTTGGTTAAATAAGTCTGCTGCCGCACAAAACCTTTCAAAAAGTAATGATATACAGCGTTTAATCTAAATTACAATAATTCTATTTTAGTAAAAGCAAAAAAAAAACAAAACAAAAACAAGAGTCTCTTTAGTCTTATTATATTGTTTCTTTATTCAACAGACCTCCACTGCGCAATAACCATCGTCTTCAAACGGACTGATACGTGAACCACTTTAATAGCCAAACCGAAAAAAATCAGTGCTTTCAGCGCTTTGATTAAGATTTCTAAACAATATTAATGAATGCATTGATGCTAAATTTATTGATAACAGCAATAATGATATAGACACGAGTCTCAGATATCATTAAATATCAATATTGCAATCAAACTGTAAGTATTGAGCAAAAAAAATCAAGTTTAGTCTCAAAATAGTAGTCTTACTTGAAAATAGCGGTTGCTATGGAAACGGTTTTTACATACATAAATAGTACTTCTGTCATAAAAATAATTTTGAATATGATAGAATGGACCTTTATAAAATATTTTGTAAAAAATAAATGTATTATTTCTCCAAAATAGGGTTTGGAAATTAAAAGATATGCATGAAATTGAAAAAAAAATCGATATTTTTCTGCATTTTTTTATGTTTTTCGGCTTATTTCATGAATTAAACTGTATTTTAGCGGATAGTTTTACATATATTTCTAAAGGTCAGTGCCTCAGCTTTGATTTGACACTAATTATATTCTCTAGCTTAATGCTTCTTCAAGTTATTAATGATTTTACAAACACCGACAATTTCGACAAAAAACAAGGGGTTGCCATGGAAACTGTGACATTTCAGGTAGTGCGCAAGAGTTTATTTTTGAGAACAACGCGGATTCTGATTCAGTGGACCCTAAGGAACAATATAGCATAGGTGGCAAAAAGTCTAGAGGGGGGTGCATGGTGGACCCCTCTGGCCCCCGTACTAGTATACTTTGCGGCTCTGTTGCCATGGCGCAGCTCGGTGTGCGAATGTGATTTTTGCAGTTAGGTTGATAACCATCTAAGGCACCTGAAAAACGTGTTTAAACCTCAAACCCACCACGTTTAGGTACCGAGAATACCCGTGCAAATCTCGGAACACCAGGATGAGGGCCGACTTTGGGGCTCTGTAGCCACTGCGCATCTCACTGCGCAGGTATGATTTTTGTGTAAATAGGTTGCTAACTACGTAGGGCATCGGGGAATGGGTTTAAACAAGTAAGTAACTACATTCAGGTACCAAAAAACGCGTGCAAACCTCGGGACACCAGGATGAGGGGCCTATTTTTGCTGTTCTATAGCCATATATAGCCATATTGCACGGTATACTTTGCGGCTCTGTTGCCATGGCCACCTCGGTGTGCGAATGTGATTTTTTGCAGTTAGGTTGCTAACCATCTAGGGCACCTGAAAAACGTGTTTAAACACCAAACCCACCACGTTTAGGTACCGAGAATACCCGTGCAAATCTCGGAACACCAGGATGAGAGGCGAATTTGGGGCTCTGTAGCCACTGCGCATCTCACTGCGCAGGAATGATTTTTGTGTAAATAGGTTGCTAACTACGTAGGGCATCGGGAAAATGTGTTTAAACAAGTAAGTAACTACATTCAGGTACCAAAAAACGCGTGCAAACCTCGGGACACCAGGATGAGGGGCCTATTTTTGCTGTTCTATAGCCCTATATTGCCATACTGCACGGTATACTTTGCGGCTCTGATGCCATGGCGCACCTCGGTGTGCGAATGTGATTTTTTGCAGTTAGGTTGCTAACCATCTAGGGCACCTGAAAAAACGTGTTTAAACACCAAACCCACCACGTTTAGGTACCGAGAATACCCGTGCAAATCTCGGGACACCAGGATGAGGGGCGATTTTGGGGCTCTGTAGCCACTGCGCATCTCACTGCGCAGGTATGATTTTTGTGTAAATAGGTTGCTAACTACGTAGGGCATCGGGGAAATGTGTTTAAACAAGTAAGTAACTACATTCAGGTACCAAAAACGCGTGCAAACCTCGGGACACCAGGATGAGGGGCCTATTTTTGCTGTTCTATAGCCATATATAGCCATATTGCACGGTATATTTTGCGGCTCTGTTGCCATGGCGCACCTCGGTGTGCGAATGTGATTTTTTGCAGTTAGGTTGCTAACCATCTAGGGCACCTGAAAAACGTGTTTAAACACCAAACCCACCACGTTTAGGTACCGAGAATACCCGTGCAAATCTCGGGACACCAGGATGAGGGGCGACTTTGGGGCTCTGTAGCCACTGCGCATCTCACTGCGCAGGTATCATTTTTGTGTAAATAGGTTGCTAACTACGTAGGGCATCGGGAAAATGTGTTTCAACAAGTAAGTAACTACATTCAGGTACCAAAAAACGCGTGCAAACCTCGGGACACCATGATGAGGGGCCTATTTTTGCTGTTCTATAGCCATATATAGCCATATTGCACGGTATACTTTGCGGCTCTGTTGCCATGGCGCACCTCGGTGTGCGAATGTGATTTTTTGCAGTTAGGTTGCTAACCATCTAAGGCACCTGAAAAACGTGTTTAAACCTCAAACCCACCACGTTTAGGTACCGAGAATACCCGTGCAAATCTCGGAACACCAGGATGAGGGCCGATTTTGGGGCTCTGTAGCCACTGCGCATCTTACTGCGCGGGTATGATTTTTGTGTAAATAGGTTGCTAACTACGTAGGGCATCGGGAAATGGGTTTAAACAAGTAAGTAACTACATTCAGGTACCAAAAAACGCGTGCAAACCTCGGGACACCAGGATGAGGGGCCTATTTTTGCTGTTCTATAGCCATATATAGCCATATTGCACGGTATACTTTGCGGCTCTGTTGCCATGGCGCACCTCGGTGTGCGAATGTGATTTTTTGCAGTTAGGTTGCTAACCATCTAGGGCACCTGAAAAACGTGTTTAAACACCAAACCCACCACGTTTAGGTACCGAGAATACCCGTGCAAATCTCGGAACACCAGGATGAGAGGCGAATTTGGGGCTCTGTAGCCACTGCGCATCTCACTGCGCAGGTATGATTTTTGTGTAAATAGGTTGCTAACTACGTAGGGCATCGGGAAAATGTGTTTAAACAAGTAAGTAACTACATTCAGGTACCAAAAAACGCGTGCAAACCTCGGGACACCAGGATGAGGGGACTATTTTTGCTGTTCTATAGCCATATATAGCCATATTGTACGGTATATTTTGCGGCTCTGTTGCCATGGCGCACCTCGGTTTGCGAATGTGATTTTTT
>JAMOLF010000446.1:0-23840 GCA_025267735.1 Mactra quadrangularis | reverse complement strand
CGACACTACAAGGCGACGCGAATTTGGGGCTCTGGAGCCCACGCGCATCTCACTGCGCAGGTATGATTTTTGTGTAAATGGGTTGCTAACTACGTAGGGCATCGAGATAATGTGTTTAAACAAGTAACTAACTACATTAAGGTAGCAAAAAACGCGTGCAAACCTCCCGACACCAGGAGGCGACGCCTTTTTTTGCTGTTCTAAAGCCCTATATAGCCATATTGCACGGTATATTTTGCGGCTCTGTTGCCATGGCGCAACTCGGTGTGCGAATGTGATTTTTTGCAGGTAGGTTGCTAACCATCTAGGGCACCTGAAAAACGTGTTTAAACACCAAACCCACCACGTTTAGGTACCGAGAATACCCGTGCAAATCTCGGGACACCAGGATGAGGGGCGACTTTGGGGCCCTGTAGCCACTGCGCATCTCACTGCGCAGGTATGATTTTTGTGTTAATAGGTTGCTAACTACGTAGGGCATCGGGAAAATGTGTTTAAACAAGTAAGTAACTACATTCAGGTACAAAAAACGCGTGCAAACCTCGGGACACCAGGATGAGGGCCTATTTTTGCTGTTCTATAGCCATATATAGCCATATTGCACGGTATACTTTGCGGCTCTGTTGCCATGGCGCACTTCGGTGTGCGAATGTGATTTTTTGCAGTTAGGTTGCTAACCATCTAGGGCACCTGAAAAACGTGTTTAAACACCAAACCCACCACGTTTAGGTACCGAGAATACCCGTGCAAATCTCGGGACACCAGGATGAGGGGCGAATTTGAGGCCCTGTAGCCACTGCGCATCTCACTGCGCAGGTATGATTTTTGTGTAAATAGGTTGCTAACTACGTAGGGCATCGGGAAAATGTGTTTAAACAAGTAAATAACTACATTCAGGTACCAAAAAACGCGTGCAAACCTCGGGACACCAGGAGGCGACGCCTATTTTTGCAGTTCTAAAGCCCTATATAGCCATATTGCACGGTATACTTTGCGGCTCTGTTGCCATGGCGCAACTCGGTGTGCGAATGTGATTTTTTGCAGGTAGGTTGCTAACCATCTTGGGCACCTGAAAAACGTGTTTAAACACCAAACCCACCACGTTCAGGTACCGAGAAACCCCGTGCAAATCTCCAGACACTACAAGGCGACGCGAATTTGGGGCTCTGGAGCCCACGCGCATCTCACTGCGCAGGTATGATTTTTGTGTAAATGGGTTGCTAACTACGTAGGGCATCGAGAAAATGTCTTTAAACAAGTAACTAACTACATTAAGGTAGCAAAAAACGCGTGCAAACCTCCCGACACCAGGAGGCGACGCCTATTTTTGCTGTTCTAAAGCCCTATATAGCCATATTGCACGGTATACTTTGCGGCTCTGTTGCCATGGCGCAACTCGGTGTGCGAATGTGATTTTTTGCAGGTAGGTTGCTAACCATCTAGGGCACCTGAAAAACGTGTTTAAACACCAAACCCACCACGTTCAGGTACCGAGAAACCCCGTGCAAATCTACCGACACTACAAGGCGACGCGACTTTGGGGCTCTGGAGCCCACGCGCATCTCACTGCGCAGGTATGATTTTTGTGTAAATGGGTTGCTAACTACGTAGGGCATCGAGAAAATGTGTTTAAACAAGTAACTAACTACATTAAGGTAGCAAAAAACGCGTGCAAACCTCCCGACACCAGGAGGCGACGTCTAATTTTGCTGTTCTAAAGTCCTATATAGCCATATTGCACGGTATACTTTGCGGCTCTGTTGCCATGGCGCAACTCGGTGTGCGAATGTGATTTTTTGCAGGTAGGTTGCTAACCATCTAGGGCACCTGAAAAACGTGTTTAAACACCAAACCCACCACGTTCAGGTACCGAGAAACCCCGTGCAAATCTCCCGACACTACAAGGTGACGCGACTTTGGGGCTCTGAAGCCCACGCGCATCTCACTGCGCAGGTATGATTTTTATGTAAATGGGTTGCTAACTACGTAGGGCATCGAGAAAATGTCTTTAAACAAGTAACTAACTACATTAAGGTAGCAAAAAACGCGTGCAAACCTCCCGACACCAGGAGGCGACGCCTATTTTTGCTGTTCTAAAGCCCTATATAGCCATATTGCACGGTATAATTTGCGGCTCTGTTGCCATGGCGCAACTCGGTGTGCGAATGTGATTTTTTGCAGGTAGGTTGCTAACCATCTAGGGCACCTGAAAAACGTGTTTAAACACCAAACCCACAGCGTTCAGGTACCGAGAAACCCCGTGCAAATCTCCCGACACTACAAGGCGACGCGACTTTGGGGATCTGGAGCCCACGCGCATCTCACTGCGCAGGTATGATTTTTGTGTAAATGGGTTGCTAACTACGTAGGGCATCGAGATAATGTGTTTAAACAAGTAACTAACTACATTAAGGTAGCAAAAAACGCGTGCAAACCTCCCGACACCAGGAGGCGACGCCTATTTTTGCTGTTCTAAAGCCCTATAAAGCCATATTGCACGGTATATTTTGCGGCTCTGTTGCCATGGCGCAACACGGTGTGCGAATGTGATTTTTTGCAGGTAGGTTGCTAACCATCTAGGGCACCTGAAAAACGTGTTTAAACACCAAACCCACCACGTTTAGGTAACGAGAATACCCGTGCAAATCTCCCGACACTACAAGGCGACGCGACTTTGGGGCTCTGGGGCCCACGCGCATCTCACTGCGCAGGTATGATTTTTGTGTAAATGGGTTGCTAACTACGTAGGGCATCGAGAAAATGTGTTTAAACAAGTAACTAACTACATTAAGGTAGCAAAAAACGCGTGCAAACCTCCCGACACCAGGAGGCGACGCCTATTTTTGCAGTTCTAAAGCCCTATATAGCCATATTGCACGGTATACTTTGCGGCTCTGTTGCCATGGCGCAACTCGGTGTGCGAATGTGATTTTTTGCAGGTAGGTTGCTAACAATCTAGGGCACCTGAAAAACGTGTTTAAACACCAAACCCACCACGTTCAGGTACCGAGAAACCCCGTGCAAATCTCCAGATACTACAAGGCGACGCGAATTTGGGGCTCTGGAGCCCACGCGCATCTCACTGCGCAGGTATGATTTTTGTGTAAATGGGTTGCTAACTACGTAGGGCATCGAGAAAATGTGTTTAAACAAGTAACTAACTACATTAAGGTAGCAAAAAACGCGTGCAAACCTCCCGACACCAGGAGGCGACGCCTATTTTTGCTGTTCTAAAGCCCTATATAGCCATATTGCACGGTATACTTTGCGGCTCTGTTGCCATGGCGCAACTCGGTGTGCGAATGTGATTTTTTGCAGGTAGGTTGCTAACCATCTAGGGCACCTGAAAAACGTGTTTAAACACCAAACCCACCACGTTCAGGTACCGAGAAACCCCGTGAAAATCTCCCGACACTACAAGGCGACGCGACTTTGGGGCTCTGGAGCCCACGCGCATCTCACTGCGCAGGTATGATTTTTGTGTAAATGGGTTGCCTAACTACGTAGGGGCATCGAGAAAATGTGTTTAAACAAGTAACTAACTACATTAAGGTAGCAAAAAAACGCGTGCAAACCTCCCGACACCAGGAGGCGACGCCTATTTTTGCTGTTCTAAAGCCCTATATAGCCATATTGCACGGTATACTTTGCGGCTCTGTTGCCATGGCGCAACTCGGTGTGCGAATGTGATTTTTTGCAGGTAGGTTGCTAACCATCTAGGGCACCTGAAAAACGTGTTTAAACACCAAACCCACCACGTTCAGGTACCGAGAAACCCCGTGCAAATCTCCCGACACTACAAGGTGACGCGACTTTGGGGCTCTGGAGCCCACGCGCATCTCACTGCGCAGGTATGATTTTTTGTGTAAATGGGTTGCTAACTACGTAGGGCATCGAGAAAATGTGTTTAAACAAGTAACTAACTACATTAAGGTAGCAAAAAACACGTGCAAACCTCCCGACACCAGGAGGCGACGCCTATTTTTGCTGTTCTAAAGCCCTATATAGCCATATTGCACGGTATACTTTGCGGCTCTGTTGCCATGGCGCAACTCGGTGTGCGAATGTGATTTTTTGCAGGTAGGTTGCTAACCATATAGGGCACTTGAAAAACGTGTTTAAACACCAAACCCACCACGTTCAGGTACCGAGAAACCCCGTGCAAATCTCCCGACACTACAAGGCGACGCGAATTTGGGGCTCTGGAGCCCACGCGCATCTCACTGCGCAGGTATGATTTTTGTGTAAATGGGTTGCTAACTACGTAGGGCATCGCGAAAATGTGTTTAAACAAGTAACTAACTACATTAAGGTAGCAAAAAACGCGTGCAAACCTCCCGACACCAGGATGCGACGCCTATTTTTGCAGTTCTAAAGCCCTATATAGCCATATTGCACGGTATACTTTGCGGCTCTGTTGCCATGGCGCAACTCGGTGTGCGAATGTGATTTTTTGCAGGTAGGTTGCTAACCATCTAGGGCACCTGAAAAACGTGTTTAACCACCAAACCCACCACGTTTAGGTACCGAGAATACCAGTGCAAATCTCGGGACACCAGGACGAGGGGCGACTTTGGGGCCCTGTAGCCACTGCGCATCTCACTGCGCAGGTATGATTTTTGTGTAAATAGGTTGCTAACTACGTAGGGCATCGGGAAAATGTGTTTAAACAAGTAAGTAACTACATTCAGGTACCAAAAAAACGCGTGCAAACCTCGGGACACCAGGATGAGGGGCCTATTTTTGCTGTTCTATAGCCATATATAGCCATATTGCACGGTATACTTTGCGGCTCTGTTGCCATGGCGCACCTCGGTGTGCGAATGTCATTTTTTGCAGTTAGGTTGCTAACCATCTAGGACACCTGAAAAACGTGTTTAAATACCAAACCCACCACGTTTAGGTACCGAGAATACCCGTGCAAATCTCGGGACACCAGGATGAGGGGCGACTTTGGGGCCCTGTAGCCACTGCGCATCTCACTGCGCAGGTATGATTTTGTGTAAATAGGTTGTTAACTACGTAGTGCATCGGGAAAATGTGTTTAAAACAAGTAAGTAACTACATTCAGGTACCAAAAAACGCGTGCAAACCTCGGGACACCAGGATGAGGGGCCTATTTTTGCTGTTCTATAGCCATATATAGCCATATTGCACGGTATACTTTGCGGCTCTGTTGACATGGCGCACCTCGGTGTGCGAATGTGATTTTTTGCAGTTAGGTTGCTAACCATCTAGGGCACCTGAAAAACGTGTTTAAACACCAAACCCACCACGTTTAGGTACCGAGAATACCCGTGCAAATCTCGGGACACCAGGATGAGGGGCGACTTTGGGGCCCTGTAGCCACTGCGCATCTCACTGCGCAGGTATGATTTTTGTGTAAATAGGTTGCTAACTACGTAGGGCATCGGGAAAATGTGTTTTAACAAGTAAGTAACTACATTCAGGTACCAAAAAACGCGTGCAAACCTCGGGACACCAGGATGAGGGGCCTATTTTTGCTGTTCTATAGCCATATTAAGCCATATTGCACGGTATACTTTGCGGCTCTGTTGCCATGGCGCACCTCGGTGTGCGAATGTGATTTTTTGCAGTTAGGTTGCTAACCATCTAGGGCACCTGAAAAAACGTGTTTAAACACCAAACCCACCACGTTTAGGTACCGAGAATACCCGTGCAAATCTCGGGACACCAGGATGAGGGGCGAGTTTGGGGCCCTGTAGCCACTGCGCACCTCACTGCGCAGGTATGATTTTTGTGTAAATAGGTTGCTAACTACGTAGGGCATCGGGAAAATGTGTTTAAACAAGTAAGTAACTACATTCAGGTACCAAAAAACGCGTGCAAACCTCGGGACACCAGGATGAGGGGCCTATTTTTGCTGTTCTATAGCCATATATAGCCATATTGCACGGTATACTTTGCGGCTCTGTTGCCATGGCGCACCTCGGTGTGAGAATGTGATTTTTTGCAGTTTGGTTGCTAACCATCTAGGGCACCTGAAAAACGTGTTTAAACACCAAACCCACCACGATTAGGTACCGAGAATACCCGTGCAAATCTCGGGACACCAGGATGAGGGGCAACTTTGCGGCCCTGTAGCCACTGCGCATCTCACTGCGCAGGTATGATTTTTGTGTAAATAGGTTGCTAACTACGTAGGGCATCGGGAAAATGTGTTTTAACAAGTAAGTAACTACATTCAGGTACCACATAAAAAAAACGCGTGCAAACCTCGGGACACCAGGATGAGGGGCCTATTTTTGCTGTTCTTTAGCCATATATAGCCATATTGCACGGTATATATTGCGGCTCTGTTGCCATGGCGCACCTCGGTGTGCGAATGTGATTTTTTGCAGTTAGGTTGCTAACCATCTAGGGCACCTGAAAAACGTGTTTAAACACCAAACCCACCACGTTTAGGTACCGAGAATACCCGTGCAAATCTCGGGACACCAGGATGAGGGGCGACTTTGGGGCCCTGTAGCCACTGCGCATCTCACTGCGCAGGTATGATTTTTGTGTAAATAGGTTGCTAACTACGTAGGGCATCGGGAAAATGTGTTTAAACAAGTAAGTAACTACATTCAGGTACCAAAAAACGCGTGCAAACCTCGGGACACCAGGATGAGGGGCCTATTTTTGCTGTTCTATAGCCATATATAGCCATATTGCACGGTATACTTTGCGGCTCTGTTGCCATGGCGCACCTCGGTGTGCGAATGTGATTTTTTGCAGTTCGGTTGCTAACCATCTAGGGCACCTGAAAAACGTGTTTAAACACCAAACCCACCACGTTTAGGTACCGAGAATACCCGTGCAAATCTCGGGACACCAGGATGAGGGGCGACTTTGGGGCCCTGTAGCCACTGCGCATCTCACTGCGCAGGTATGATTTTTGTGTAAATAGGTTGCTAACTACGTAGGGCATCGGGAAAATGTGTTTTAACAAGTAAGTAACTACATTCAGGTACCAAAAAACGCGTGCAAACCTCGGGACACCAGGATGAGGGGCCTATTTTTGCTGTTCTATAGCCATATATAGCCATATTGCACGGTATACTTTGCGGCTCTGTTGCCATGGCGCACCTCGGTGTGCGAATGTGATTTTTTGCAGTTAGGTTGCTAACCATCTAGGGCACCTGAAAAACGTGTTTAAACACCAAACCCATTACGTTTAGGTACCGAGAATACCCGTGCAAATCTCGGGACACCAGGATGAGGGGCGACTTTGGGGCCCTGTAGCCACTGCGCATCTCACTGCGCAGGTATGATTTTTGTGTAAATAGGTTGCTAACTACGTAGGGCATCGGGAAAATGTGTTTAAACAAGTAAGTAACTACATTCAGGTACCAAAAAACGCGTGCAAACCTCGGGACACCAGGATGAGGGGCCTATTTTTGCTGTTCTATAGCCATATATAGCCATATTGCACGGTATAATTTGCGGCTCTGTTGCCATGGCGCACCTCGGTGTGCGAATGTGATTTTTTGCAGTTTGGTTGCTAACCATCTAGGGCACCTGAAAAACGTGTTTAAACACCAAACCCACAACGTTTAGGTACCGAGAATATCCGTGCAAATCTCGGGACACCAGGATGAGGGGCGACTTTGGGGCCCTGTAGCCACTGCGCATCTCACTGCGCAGGTATGATTTTTGTGTAAATAGGTTGCTAACTACGTAGGGCATCGGGAAAATGTGTTTAAACAAGTAAGTAACTACATTCAGGTACCAAAAAACGCGTGCAAACCTCGGGACACCAGGATGAGGGGCCTATTTTTGCTGTTCTATAGCCATATATAGCCATATTGCACGGTATACTTTGCGGCTCTGTTGCCATGGCGCACCTCGGGGTGCGAATTTGATTTTTTGCAGTTAGGTTGCTATCCATCTAGGGCACATGAAAAACGTGTTTAAACACCAAACCCACTACGTTTAGGTACCGAGAATACCCGTGCAAATCTCGGGACACCAGGATGAGAGGCGACTTTGGGGCCCTGTAGCCACTGCGCATCTCACTGCGCAGGTATGATTTTTGTGTAATTAGGTTGCTAACTACGTAGGGCATCGAGAAAATGTGTTTAAACAAGTAAGTAACTACATTCAGGTACCAAAAAACGCGTGCAAACCTCGGGACACCAGGATGAGGGGCCTATTTTTGCTGTTCTATAGCCATATATAGCCATATTGCACGGTATACTTTGCGGCTCTGTTGCCATGGCGCACCTCGGTGTGCGAATGTGATTTTTTGCAGTTAGGTTGCTAACCATCTAGGGCACCTGAAAAACGTGTTTAAACACCAAACCCACCACGTTTAGGTACCGAGAATACCCGTGCAAATCTCGGGACACCAGGATGAGGGGCGATTTTGGGGCCCTGTAGCCACTGCGCATCTCACTGCGCAGGTATGATTTTTGTGTAAATAGGTTGCTAACTACGTAGGGCATCGGAAAAATGTGTTTAAACAAGTAAGTAACTACATTCAGGTACCAAAAAACGCGTGCAAACCTCGGGACACCAGGATGAGGGGCCTATTTTTGCTGTTCTATAGCCATATATAGCCATATTGCACGGTATACTTTGCGGCTCTGTTGCCATGGCGCACCTCGGTGTGCGAATGTGATTTTTTGCAGTTATGTTGCTAACCATCTAGGGCACCTGAAAAACGTGTTTAAACACCAAACCCACCACGTTTAGGTACCGAGAATACCCGTGCAAATCTCGGGACACCAGGATGAGGGGCGACTTTGGGGCCCTGTAGCCACTGCGCATCTCACTGCGCAGGTATGATTTTTGTGTAAATAGGTTGCTAACTACGTAGGGCATCGGGAAAATGTGTTTAAACAAGTAAGTAACTACATTCAGGTACCAAAAAACGCGTGCAAACCTCGGGACACCAGGATGAGGGGCCTATTTTTGCTGTTCTATAGCCATATATAGCCATATTGCACGGTATACTTTGCGGCTCTGTTGCCATGGCGCACCTCGGTGTGCGAATGTGATTTTTTGCAGTTAGGTTGCTAACCATCTAGGGCACCTGAAAAACGTGTTTAAACACCAAACCCACCACGTTTAGGTACCGAGAATACCCGTGCAAATCTCGGGACACCAGGATGAGGGGCGACTTTGGGGCCCTGAAGCCACTGCGCATCTCACTGCGCGGGTATGATTTTTGTGTAAATAGGTTGCTAACTACGTAGGGCATCGGGAAAATGTGTTTAAACAAGTAAGTAACTACATTCAGGTACCAAAAAACGCTTGCAAACCTCGGGACACCAGGATGAGGGCCCTATTTTTGCTGTTCTATAGCCATATATAGCCATATTGCACGGTATACTTTGCGGCTCTGTTGCCATGGCGCACCTCGATGTGCGAATGTGATTTTTTGCAGTTAGGTTGCTAACCATCTAGGGCACCTGAAAAACGTGTTTAAACACCAAACCCACCACGTTTAGGTACCGAGAATACCCGTGCAAATCTCGGGACACCAGGATGAGGGGCGACTTTGGGGCCCTGTAGCCACTGCGCATCTCACTGCGCAGGTATGATTTTTGTGTAAATAGGTTGCTAACTACGTAGGGCATCGGGAAAATGTGTTTAAACAAGTAAGTAACTACATTCTACATTCAGGTACCAAAAAACGCGTGCAAACCTCGGGACACCAGGATGAGGGGCCTATTTTTGCTGTTCTATAGCCATATATAGCCATATTGCACGGTATATTTGCGGCTCTGTTGCCATGGCGCACCTCGGTGTGCGAATGTGATTTTTTGCAGTTAGGTTGCTAACCATCTAGGGCACCTGAAAAACGTGTTTAAACACCAAACCCACTACGTTTAGGTACCGAGAATACCCGTGCAAATCTCGGGACACCAGGATGAGGGGCGACTTTGGGGCCCTGTAGCCACTGCGCATCTCACTGCGCAGGTATGATTTTTGTGTAAATAGGTTGCTAACTACGTAGGGCATCGGGAAAATGTGTTTAAACAAGTAAGTAACTACATTCAGGTACCAAAAAACAAGTGCAAACCTCGGGACACCAGGATGAGGGGCCTATTTTTGCTGTTCTATAGCCATATATAGCCATATTACACGGTATACTTTGCGGCTCTGTTGCCATGGCGCACCTCGGTGTGCGAATGTGATTTTTTGCAGTTTGGTTGCTAACCATCTAGGGCACCTGAAAAACGTGTTTAAACACCAAACCCACCACGTTTAGGTACCGAGAATACCCGTGCAAATCTCGGGACACCAGGATGAGGGGCGACTTTGGGGCCCTGAAGCCACTGCGCATCTCACTGCGCAGGTATGATTTTTGTGTAAATAGGGTGCTAACTACGTAGGGCATCGGGAAAATGTGTTTAAACAAGTAACTACATTCAGGTACCAAAAAACGCGTGCAAACCTCGGGACACCAGGATGAGGGGCCTATTTTTGCTGTTCTATAGCCATATATAGCCATATTGCACGGTATACTTTGCGGATCTGTTGCCATGGCGCACCTCGGTGTGCGAATGTGATTTTTTGCAGTTAGGTTGCTAACCATCTAGGGCACATGAAAAACGTGTTTAAACACCAAACCCACCACGTTTAGGTACCGTGAATACCCGTGCAAATCTCGGGACACCAGGATGAGGGGCGACTTTGGGGCCCTGTAGCCACTGCGCATCTTACTGCGCAGGTATGATTTTTGTGTAAATAGGTTGCTAACTACGTAGGGCATCGGGAAAATGTGTTTAAACAAGTAAGTAACTACATTCAGGTACCAAAAAACGCGTGCAAACCTCGGGACACCAGGATGAGGGGCCTATTTTTGCTGTTCTATAGCCATATATAGCCATATTGCACGGTATACTTTGCGGCTCTGTTGCCATGGCGCACCTCGGTGTGCGAATGTGATTTTTTGCAGTTAGGTTGCTAACCATCTAGGGCACATGAAAAACGTGTTTAAACACCAAACCCACCACGTTTAGGTACCGAGAATACCCGTGCAAATCTCGGGACACCAGGATGAGGGGCGACTTTGGGGCCCTGTAGCCACTGCGCATCTCACTGCGCAGGTATGATTTTTGTGTAAATAGGTTGCTAACTACGTAGGGCATCGGGAAAATGTGTTTAAACAAGTAACTACATTCAGGTACCAAAAAACGCGTGCAAACCTCGGGACACCAGGATGAGGGGCCTATTTTTGCTGTTCTATAGCCATATATAGCCATATTGCACGGTATACTTTGCGGCTCTGTTGCCATGGCGCACCTCGGTGTGCGAATGTGATTTTTTGCAGTTAGGTTGCTAACCATCTAGGGCACCTGAAAAACGTGTTTAAACACCAAACCCACCATGTTTAGGTACCGAGACTACCCGTGCAGATCTCGGGACACCAGGATGAGGGGCGACTTTGGGGCCCTGTAGCCACTGCGCATCTCACTGCGCAGGTATGATTTTTGTGTAAATAGGTTGCTAACTACGTAGGGCATCGGGAAAATGTGTTTAAACAAGTAAGTAACTACATTCAGGTACCAAAAAACGCGTGCAAACCTCGGGACACCAGGATGAGGGGCCTATTTTTGCTGTTCTATAGCCATATATAGCCATATTGCACGGTATACTTTGCGGCTCTGTTGCCATGGCGCACCTCGGTGTGCGAATGTGATTTTTTGCAGTTAGGTTGCTAACAATCTAGGGCACCTGAAAAACGTGTTTAAACACCAAACCCGTCACGTTCAGGTACAAAGAATACCCGTGCAAAACTCGGGACACCAGGATGAGGGGCGACTTTGGGGCCCTGTAGCCACTGCGCATCTCACTGCGCAGGTATGATTTTCGTGTAAATAGGTTGCTAACTACGTAGGGCATCGGGAAAATGTGTTTAAACAAGTAAGTAACTACATTCAGGTACCAAAAAACGCGTGCAAACCTCGGGACACCAGGATGAGGGGCCTATTTTTGCTGTTCTATAGCCATATATAGCCATATTGCACGGTATACTTTGCGGCTCTGTTGCCATGGCGCACCTCTGTGTGCGAATGTGATTTTTTGCAGTTAGGTTGCTAACCATCTAGGGCACCTGAAAAACGTGTTTAAACACCAAACCCACCACGTTTAGGTACCGAGAATACCCGTGCAAATCTCGGGACACCAGGATGAGGGGCGACTTTGGGGCCCTGTAGCCAATGCGCATCTCACTGCGCAGGTATGATTTTTGTGTAAATAGGTTGCTAACTACGTAGGGCATCGGGAAAATGTGTTTAAACAAGTAAGTAACTACATTCTACATTCAGGTACCAAAAAACGCGTGCAAACCTCGGGACACCAGGATGAGGGGCCTATTTTTGCTGTTCTATAGCCATATATAGCCATATTGCACGGTATATTTGCGGCTCTGTTGCCATGGCGCACCTCGGTGTGCGAATGTGATTTTTTGCAGTTAGGTTGCTAACCATCTAGGGCACCTGAAAAACGTGTTTAAACACCAAACCCACTACGTTTAGGTACCGAGAATACCCGTGCAAATCTCGGGACACCAGGATGAGGGGCGACTTTGGGGCCCTGTAGCCACTGCGCATCTCACTGCGCAGGTATGATTTTTGTGTAAATAGGTTGCTAACTACGTAGGGCATCGGGAAAATGTGTTTAAACAAGTAAGTAACTACATTCAGGTACCAAAAAACAAGTGCAAACCTCGGGACACCAGGATGAGGGGCCTATTTTTGCTGTTCTATAGCCATATATAGCCATATTACACGGTATACTTTGCGGCTCTGTTGCCATGGCGCACCTCGGTGTGCGAATGTGATTTTTTGCAGTTAGGTTGCTAACCATCTAGGGCACCTGAAAAACGTGTTTAAACACCAAACCCACCACGTTTAGGTACCGAGAATACCCGTGCAAATCTCGGGACACCAGGATGAGGGGCGACTTTGGGGCCCTGTAGCCACTGCGCATCTCACTGCGCAGGTATGATTTTTGTGTAAATAGGTTGCTAACTACGTAGGGCATCGGGAAAATGTGTTTAAACAAGTAAGTAACTACATTCAGGTACCAAAAAACGCGTGCAAACCTCGGGACACCAGGATGAGGGGCCTATTTTTGCTGTTCTATAGCCATATATAGCCATATTGCACGGTATACTTTGCGGCTCTGTTGCCATGGCGCACCTCGGTGTGCGAATGTGATTTTTTGCAGTTAGGTTGCTAACCATCTAGGGCACCTGAAAAACGTGTTTAAACACCAAACCCACCATGTTTAGGTACCGAGACTACCCGTGCAGATCTCGGGACACCAGGATGAGGGGCGACTTTGGGGCCCTGTAGCCACTGCGCATCTCACTGCGCAGGTATGATTTTTGTGTAAATAGGTTGCTAACTACGTAGGGCATCGGGAAAATGTGTTTAAACAAGTAAGTAACTACATTCAGGTACCAAAAAACGCGTGCAAACCTCGGGACACCAGGATGAGGGGCCTATTTTTGCTGTTCTATAGCCATATATAGCCATATTGCACGGTATACTTTGCGGCTCTGTTGCCATGGCGCACCTCGGTGTGCGAATGTGATTTTTTGCAGTTAGGTTGCTAACCATCTAGGGCACCTGAAAAACGTGTTTAAACACCAAACCCGTCACGTTCAGGTACAAAGAATACCCGTGCAAAACTCGGGACACCAGGATGAGGGGCGACTTTGGGGCCCTGTAGCCACTGCGCATCTCACTGCGCAGGTATGATTTTCGTGTAAATAGGTTGCTAACTACGTAGGGCATCGGGAAAATGTGTTTAAACAAGTAAGTAACTACATTCAGGTACCAAAAAACGCGTGCAAACCTCGGGACACCAGGATGAGGGGCCTATTTTTGCTGTTCTATAGCCATATATAGCCATATTGCACGGTATACTTTGCGGCTCTGTTGCCATGGCGCACCTCTGTGTGCGAATGTGATTTTTTGCAGTTAGGTTGCTAACTATCTAGGGCACCTGAAAAACGTGTTTAAACACCAAACCCACCACGTTTAGGTACCGAGAATACCCGTGCAAATCTCGGGACACCAGGATGAGGGGCGACTTTGGGGCCCTGTAGCCACTGCGCATCTCACTGCGCAGGTATGATTTTTGTGTAAATAGGTTGCTAACTACGTAGGGCATCGGAAAAATGTGTTTAAACAAGTAAGTAACTACATTGTACATTCAGGTACCAAAAAACGCGTGCAAACCTCGGGACACCAGGATGAGGGGCCTATTTTTGCTGTTCTATAGCCATATATAGCCATATTGCACGGTATATTTGCGGCTCTGTTGCCATGGCGCACCTTGGTGTGCGAATGTGATTTTTTGCAGTAAGTTTGCTAACCATCTAGGGCTCCTGAAAAACGTGGTTAAACACCAAACCCACCACGTTTAGGTACCGAGAATACCCGTGAAAATCTCGGGACACCAGGATGAGGGGCGATTTTGGGGCCCTGTAGCCACTGCGCATCTCACTGCGCAGGTATGATTTTTGATAAATAAGTTGCTAACTACGTAGGGCATCGGGAAAATGTGTTTAAACAAGTAAGTAACTACATTCAGATACCATAAAACGCGTGCAAACCTCGGGACACCAGGATGAGGGGCCTATTTTTGCTGTTCTATAGCCATATATAGCCATATTGCACGGTATACTTTGCGGCTCTGTTGCCATGGCGCACCTCGGTGTGCGAATGTGATTTTTTGCAGTTAGGTTGCTAACCATCTATGGCACCTGAAAAACGTGTTTAAACACCAAACCCACCACGTTTAGGTACCAAGAATACCCGTGCAAATCTCGGGACACCAGGATGAGGGGCGACTTTGGGGCCCTGTAGCCACTGCGCATCTCACTGCGCAGGTATGATTTTTGTGTAAATAGGTTGCTAACTACGTAGGGCATCGGGAAAATGTGTTTAAACAAGTAAGTAACTACATTCAGGTACCAAAAAACGCGTGCAAACCTCGGGACACCAGGATGAGGGGCCTATTTTTGCTGTTCTATAGCCATATATAGCCATATTGCACGGTATACTTTGCGGCTCTGTTGCCATGGCGCACCTCGGTGTGCGAATGTGATTTTTTGCAGTTAGGTTGCTAACCATCTAGGGCACCTGAAAAACGTGTTTAAACACCAAACCCACCATGTTTAGGTACCGAGACTACCCGTGCAAATCTCGGGACACCAGGATGAGGGGCGACTTTGGGGCCCTGTAGCCACTGCGCATCTCACTGCGCAGGTATGATTTTTGTGTAAATAGGTTGCTAACTACGTAGGGCATCGGGAAAATGTGTTTCAACAAGTAAGTAACTACATTCAGGTACCAAAAAACGCGTGCAAACCTCGGGACACCAGGATGAGGGGCCTTTTTTTGCTGTTCTATAGCCATATATAGCCATATTGCACGGTATACTTTGCGGCTCTGTTGCCATGGCGCACCTCGGTGTGCGAATGTGATTTTTTGCAGTTAGGTTGCTAACCATCTAGGGCACCTGAAAAACGTGTTTAAACACCAAACCCACCACGTTCAGGTACCGAGAATACCCGTGCAAATCTCGGGACACCAGGATGAGGGGCGAATTTGGGGCCCTGTAGCCACTGCGCATCTCACTGCGCAGGTATGATTTTCGTGTAAATAGGTTGCTAACTACGTAGGGCATCGGGAAAATGTGTTTAAACAAGTAAGTAAGTACATTCAGGTACCAAAAAAGCGTGCAAACCTCGGGACACCAGGATGAGGGGCCTATTTTTGCTGTTCTATAGCCATATATAGCCATATTGCACGGTATACTTTGCGGCTCTGTTGCAATGGCGCACCTCGGTGTGCGAATGTGATTTTTTGCAGTTAGGTTGCAAACCATCTAGGGCACCTGAAAAACGTGTTTAAACACCAAACCCACCACGTTTAGGTACCGAGAATACCCGTGCAAATCTCGGAACACCAGGATGAGGGGCGACTTTGGGGCCCTGTAGCCACTGCGCATCTCACTGCGCAGGTATGATTTTTGTGTAAATAGGTTGCTAACTACGTAGGGCATCGGGAAAATGTGTTTAAACAAGTAAGTAACTACATTCAGGTACCAAAAAACGCGTGCAAACCTCGGGACACCAGGATGAGGGGCCTATTTTTGCTGTTCTATAGCCATATATAGCCATATTGCACGGTATACTTTGCGGCTCTGTTGCCATGGCGCACCTTTGTGTGCGAATGTGATTTTTTGCAGTTAGGTTGCTAACCATCTAGGGCACCTGAAAAACGTGGTTAAACACCAAACCCACCACGTTTAGGTACCGAGAATACCCGTGAAAATCTCGGGACACCAGGATGAGGGTCGATTTTGGGGCCCTGTAGCCACTGCGCATCTCACTGCGCAGGTATGATTTTTGTGTAAATAAGTTGCTAACTACGTAGGGCATCGGGAAAATGTGTTTAAACAAGTAAGTAACTACATTCAGGTACCAAAAAACGCGTGCAAACCTCGGGACACCAGGATGAGGGGCCTATTTTTGCTGTTCTATAGCCATATATAGCCATATTGCACGGTATACTTTGCGGCTCTGTTGCCATGGCGCACCTCGGTGTGCGAATGTGATTTTTTGCAGTTAGGTTGCTAACCATCTCGGGCACCTGAAAAACGTGTTTAAACACCAAACCCACCACGTTTATGTACCGAGAATACCCGTGCAAATCTCGGGACACCAGGATGAGGGGCGATTTTGGGGCCCTGTAGCCACTGCGCATCTCACTGCGCAGGTATGATTTTTGTGTAAATAGGTTGCTAACTACGTAGGGCATCGGGAAAATGTGTTTAAACAAGTAAGTAACTACATTCAGGTACCAAAAAACGCGTGCAAACCTCGGGACACCAGGATGAGGGGCCTATTTTTGCTGTTCTATAGCCATATATAGCCATATTGCACGGTATACTTTGCGGCTCTGTTGCCATGGCGCACCTCGGTGTGCGAATGTGATTTTTTGCAGTTAGGTTGCTAACCATCTAGAGCACCTGAAAAACGTGTTTAAACACCAAACCCACCACGTTTAGGTACCGAGAATACCCGTGCAAATCTCGGGACACCAGAATGAGGGGCGACTTTGGGGCCCTGTAGCCACTGCGTATCTCACTGCGCAGGTATGATTTTTGTGTAAATAGGTTGCTAACTACGTAGGGCATCGGGAAAATGTGTTTAAACAAGTAAGTAACTACATTCAGGTACCAAAAAACGCGTGCAAACCTCGGGACACCGGGATGAGGGGCCTATTTTTGCTGTTCTATAGCCATATATAGCCATATTGCACGGTATACTTTGCGGCTCTGTTGCCATGGCGCACCTCGGTGTGCGAATGTGATTTTTTGCAGTTAGGTTGCTAACCATCTAAGGCACCTGAAAAACGTAATTAAACACCAAACCCACCACGTTTAGGTACCGAGAATACCCGTGCAAATCTCGGGGCACCAGGATGAGGGGCGACTTTGGGGCCCTGTAGTCACTGCGCATCTCACTGCGCAGGTATGATTTTTGTGTAAATAGGTTGCTAACTACGTAGGGCATCGGGAAAATGTGTTTAAACAAGTAAGTAACTACATTCAGGTACCAAAAAACGCGTGCAAACCTCGGGACACCAGGATGAGGGGCCTATTTTTGCTGTTCTATAGCCATATATAGCCATATTGCATGGTATACTTTGCGGCTCTGTTGCCATGGCGCACCTCGGTGTGCGAATGTGATTTTTTGCAGTTAGGTTGCTAACCATCTAGAGCACCTGAAAAACGTGTTTAAACACCAAACCCACCACGTTTAGGTACCGAGAATACCCGTGCAAATCTCGGGACACCAGGATGAGGGGCGACTTTGGGGCCCTGTAGCCACTGCGCATCTCACTGCGCAGGTATGATTTTTGTGTAAATAGGTTGCTAACTACGTAGGGCATCGGGAAAATGTGTTTAAACAAGTAAGTAACTACATTCAGGTACCAAAAACGCGTGCAAACCTCGGGACACCAGGATGAGGGGCCTATTTTTGCTGTTCTATAGCCATATATAGCCATATTGCACGGTATACTTTGCGGCTCTGTTGCCATGGCGCACCTCGGTGTGCGAATGTGATTTTTTGCAGTTAGGTTGCTAACCATCTAGGGCACCTGAAAAACGTGTTTAAACACCAAACCCACCACGTTTAGGTACAGAGAATACCCGTGCAAATCTCGGGACACCAGGATGAGGGGCGACTTTGAGGCCCTGTAGCCACTGCTCATCTCACTGCGCAGGTATGATTTTTGTGTAAATAGGTTGCTAACTACGTAGGGCATCGGGAAAATGTGTTTAAACAAGTAAGTAACTACATTCTGGTACCAAAAAACGCGTGCAAACCTCGGGACACCAGGATGAGGGGCCTATTTTTGCTGTTCTATAGCCATATATAGCCATATTGCACGGTATACTTTGCGGTCCTGTTGCCATGGCGCACCTCGGTGTGCGAATGTGATTATTTGCAGTTAGGTTGCTAACCATCTAAGGCACCTGAAAAACGTAATTAAACACCAAACCCACCACGTTTAGGTACCGAGAATACCCGTGCAAATCTCGGGACACCAGGATGAGGGGCGATTTTGGGGCCCTGTAGTCACTGCGCATCTCACTGCGCAGGTATGATTTTTGTGTAAATAGGTTGCTAACTACGTAGGGCATCTGGAAAATGTGTTTAAACAAGTAAGTAACTACATTCAGGTACCAAAAAACGCGTGCAAACCTCGGGACACCAGGATGAGGGGCCTATTTTTGCTGTTCTATAGCCATATATAGCCATATTGCACGGTATAATTTGTGGCTCTGTTGCCATGGCGCACCTCGGTGTGCGAATGTGATTTTTTGCAGTTAGGTTGCTAACTATCTAGTGCACCTGAAAAACGTGTTTAAACACCAAACCCACTACGTTTAGGTACCGAGAATACCCGTGCAAATCTCGGGACACCAGGATGAGGGGCGACTTTGGGGCCCTGTAGCCACTGCGCATCTCACTGCGCAGGTATGATTTTTGTGTAAATAGGTTGCTAACTAAGTAGGGCATCGGGAAAATGTGTTTAAACAAGTAAGTAACTACATTCAGGTACCAAAAAACGCGTGCAAACCTCGGGACACCAGGATGAGGGGCCTATTTTTGATGTTCTATAGCCATATATAGCCATATTGCACGGTATACTTTGCGGCTCTGTTGCCATGGCGCACCTCGGTGTGCGAATGTGATTTTTTGCAGTTAGGTTGCTAACCATCTAGGGCACCTGAAAAACGTGTTTAAACACCAAACCCACCACGTTTAGGTACCGAGAATACCCGTGCAAATCTCGGGACACCAGGATGAGGGGCGACTTTGGGGCCCTGTAACCACTGCGCATCTCACTGCGCAGGTATGATTTTTGTGTAAATAGGTTGCTAACTACGTAGGGCATCGGGAAAATGTGTTTAAACAAGTAAGTAACTACATTCAGGTACCAAAAAACGCGTGCAAACCTCGGGACACCAGGATGAGGGGCCTATTTTTGCTGTTCTATAGCCATATATAGCCATATTGCACGGTATACTTTGCGGCTCTGTTGCCATGGCGCACCTCGGTGTGCGAATGTGATTTTTTGCAGTTAGGTTGCTAACCATCTAGGGCACCTTAAAAAAACGTGTTTAAACACCAAACCCACCACGTTTTGGTACCGAGAATACCCGTGCAAATCTCGGGACACCAGGATGAGGGGCGACTTTGGGGCCCTAAAGCCACTGCGCATCTCACTGCGCAGGTATGATTTTTGTGTAAATAGGTTGCTAACTACGTAGGGCATCGGGAAAATGTGTTTAAACAAGTAAGTAACTACATTCAGGTACCAAAAAACGCGTGCAAACCTCGGGACATCAGGATGAGGGGCCTATTTTTGCTGTTCTATAGCCATATATAGCCATATTGCACGGTATACTTTGCGGCTCTGTTGTCATGGCGCACCTCGGTGTGCGAATGTGATTTTTTGCAGTTAGGTTGCTAACCATCTAGGGCACCTGAAAAACGTGTTTAAACACCAAACCCACCACGTTTAGGTACCGAGAATACCCGTGCAAATCTCGGGACACCAGGATGAGGGGCGACTTTGGGGCCCTGTAGCCACTGCGCATCTCACTGCGCAGGTATGATTTTTGTGTAAATAGGTTGCTAACTACGTAGGGCATCGGGAAAATGTGTTTAAACAAGTAAGTAACTACATTCAGGTACCAAAAAACGCGTGCAAACCTCGGGACACCAGGATGAGGGGCCTATTTTTGCTTTTCTATAGCCATATATAGCCATATTGCACGGTATACTTTGCGGCTCTGTTGCCATGGCGCACCTCGGTGTGCGAATGTGATTTTTTGCAGTTAGGTTGCTAACCATCTAGGGCACCTGAAAAACGTGTTTAAACACCAAACCCACCACGTTTAGGTACCGAGAATACCCGTGCAAATCTCGGGACACCAGGATGAGAGGCGACTTTGGGGCCCTGTAGCCACTGCGCATCTCACTGCGCAGGTATGATTTTTGTGTAAATAGGTTGCTAACTACGTAGGGCATCGGGAAAATGTGTTTAAACAAGTAAGTAACTACATTCAGGTACCAAAAAACGCGTGCAAACCTCGGGACACCAGGATGAGGGGCCTATTTTTGCTGTTCTATAGCCATATATAGCCATATTGCACGGAATACTTTGCGGCTCTGTTGCCATGGCGCACCTCGGTGTGCGAATGTGATTTTTTGCAGTTAGGTTGCTAACCATCTAGGGCGCCGGAAAAACGTGTTTAAACAACAAACCCACCACATTTAGGTACCGAGAATACCCGTGCAAATCTCGGGACACCAGGATGAGGGGCGACTTTGGGGCCCTGTAGCCACTGCGCATCTCACTGCGCAGGTATGATTTTTGTGTAAATAGGTTGCTAACTACGTAGGGCATCGGGAAAATGTGTTTAAACAAGTAAGTAACTAAATTCAGGTACCAAAAAACGCGTGCAAACCTCGGGACACCAGGATGAGGGGCCTATTTTTGCTGTTCTATAGCCATATATAGCCATATTGCACGGTATACTTTGCGGCTCTGTTGCCATGGCGCACCTCGGTGTGCGAATGCGATTTTTTGCAGTTAGGTTGCTAACCAATCTAGGGCACCTGAAAAACGTGTTTAAACACCAAACCCACCACGTTTAGGTACCGAGAATACCCGTGCAAATCTCGGGACACCAGGATGAGGGGCGAATTTGGGGCCCTGTAGCCACTGCGCATCTCACTGCGCAGGTATGATTTTTGTGTAAATAGGTTGCTAACTACGTAGGGCATCGGGAAAATGTGTTTAAACAAGTAAGTAACTACATTCAGGTACCAAAAAACGCGTGCAAACCTCGGGACACCAGGATGAGGGGCCTATTTTTGCTGTTCTATAGCCATATATAGCCATATTGCACGGTATACTTTGCGGCTCTGTTGCCATGGCGCACCTCGGTGTGCGAATGTGATTTTTTGCAGTTAGGTTGCTAACCATCTAGGGCACCTGAAAAACGTGTTTAAACACCAAACCCACCACGTTTAGGTACCGAGAATACACGTGCACATCTCGGGACACCAGGATGAGGGGCGACTTTGGGGCCCTGTAGCCACTGCGCATCTCACTGCGCAGTTATGATTTTTGTGTAAATAGGTTGCTAACTACGTAGGGCATCGGGGAAATGTGTTTAAACAAGTAAGTAACTACATTCAGGTACCAAAAAACGCGTGCAAACCTCGGGACACCAGGATGAGGGGCCTATTTTTGCTGTTCTATAGCCATATATAGCCATATTGCACGGTATACTTTGCGGCTCTGTTGCCATGGCGCACCTCGGTGTGCGAATGTGATTTTTTGCAGTTTGGTTGCTAACCATCTAGGGCACCTGAAAAACGTGTTTAAACACCAAACCCACCACGTTTAGGTACCGAGAATACCCGTGCAAATCTCGGGACACCAGGATGAGGGGCGACTTTGGGGCCCTGTAGCCACTGCACATCTCACTGCGCAGGTATGATTTTTGTGTAAATAGGTTGCTAACTACGTAGGGCATCGGGAAAATGTGTTTAAACAAGTAAGTAACTACATTCAGGTACCAAAAAAACGCGTGCAAACCTCGGGACACCAGGATGAGGGGCCTATTTTTGCTGTTCTATAGCCATATATAGCCATATTGCACGGTATACTTTGCGGCTCTGTTGCCATGGCGCACCTCGGTGTGCGAATGTGATTTTTTGCAGTTTGGTTGCTAACCATCTAGGGCACCTGAAAAACGTGTTTAAACACCAAACCCACCACGTTTAGGTACCGAGAATACCCGTGCAAATCTCGGGACACCAGGATGAGGGGCGACTTTGGGGCCCTGTAGCCACTGCGCATCTCACTGCGCAGGTATGATTTTTGTGTAAATAGGTTGCTAACTACGTAGGGCATCGGGAAAATGTGTTTAAACAAGTAAGTAACTACATTCAGGTACCAAAAAACGCGTGCAAACCTCGGGACACCAGGATGAGGGGCCTATTTTTGCTGTTCTATAGCCATATATAGCCATATTGCACGGTATACTTTGCGGCTCTGTTGCCATGGCGCACCTCGGTGTGCGAATGTGATTTTTTGCAGTTAGGTTGCTAACCATCTAGGGCACCTGAAAAACGTGTTTAAACACCAAACCCACCACGTTTAGGTACCGAGAATACCCGTGCAAATCTCGGGACACCAGGATGAGGGGCGACTTTGGGGCCCTGTAGCCACTGCGCATCTCACTGCGCAGGTATGATTTTTGTGTAAATAGGTTGCTAACTACGTAGGGCATCGGGAAAATGTGTTTAAACAAGTAAGTAACTACATTCAGGTACCAAAAAACGCGTGCAAACCTCGGGACACCAGGATGAGGGGCCTATTTTTGCTGTTCTATAGCCATATATAGCCATATTGCACGGTATACTTTGCGGCTGTTGCCATGGCGCACCTCGGTGTGCGAATGTGATTTTTTGCAGTTAGGTTGCTATCCATCTAGGGCACGTGAAAAACGTGTTTAAACACCAAACCCACCACGTTTAGGTACCGAGAATACCCGTGCAAATCTCGGGACACCAGGATGAGGGGCGACTTTGGGGTCCTGTAGCCACTGCGCATCTCACTGCGCAGGTATGATTTTTGTGTAAATAGGTTGCTAACTACGTAGGGCATCGGGAAAATGTGTTTAAACAAGTAAGTAACTACATTCAGGTACCAAAAAACGCGTGCAAACCTCGGGACACCAGGATGAGGGGCCTATTTTTGCTGTTCTATAGCCATATATAGCCATATTGCACGGTATACTTTGCGGCTCTGTTGCCATGGCGCACCTCGGTGTGCGAATGTGATTTTTTGCAGTTAGGTTGCTAACCATCTAGGGCACCTGAAAAACGTGTTTAAACACCAAACCCACCACGTTCAGGAACCGAGAATACCCGTTAAAATCTCGGGACACCAGGATGAGAGGCGACTTTGGGGCCCTGTAGCCACTGCGCATCTCACTGCGCAGGTATGATTTTTGTGTAAATAGGTTGCTAACTACGTAGGGCATCGGGAAAATGTGTTTAAACAAGTAAGTAACTACATTCAGGTACCAAAAACGCGTGCAAACCTCGGGACACCAGGATGAGGGGCCTATTTTTGCTGTTCTATAGCCATATATAGCCATATTGCACGGTATACTTTGCGGCTCTGTTGTCATGGCGCACCTCGGTGTGCGAATGTGATTTTTTGCAGTTAGGTTGCTAACCATCTAGGGCACCTGAAAAACGT
>JAMOLF010000445.1:0-58554 GCA_025267735.1 Mactra quadrangularis | reverse complement strand
TGTAGTGTCTGGAGATTTGCACGGGTTTCTCGGTACCTGAACGTGGTGGGTTTGGTGTTTAAACACGTTTTTCAGGTGCCCCTAGATGGTTAGCAAACCTACCTGCAAAAATCACATCCGCACACCGAGTTGCGCCATGGCAACAGAGCCGCAAAGTATACCGTGCAATATGGCTATATAGGCTTTAGAACTGCAAAAATAGGCGTCGCCTCCTGGTGTCGGGAGGTTTGCACGCGTTTTTTGCTACCTTAATGTAGTTAGTTACATGTTTTAAACACATTTTCTCGATGCCCTACGTAGTTAGCAACCCTTTACACAAAATTCATACCTGCGCAGTGAGATGCGCGTGGGCCCCAGAGCCCCAAAGTCGCGTCGCCTTGTAGTGTCGGGAGATTTGCACGGGTATTCTCGTTACCTAAACGTGGTGGGGTTTGGTGTTTAAACACGTTTTTTCAGGTGCCCTAGTGGTTAGCAACCTACCTGCAAAAAATCACATTCGCACACCGTGTTGCGCCATGGCAACAGAGCCGCAAAATATACCGTGCAATATGGCTTTATAGGGCTTTAGAAACAGCAAAAATAGGCGTCGCCTCCTGGTGTCGGGAGGTTTGCACGCGTTTTTTTTGCTACCTTAATGTAGTTAGTTACTTGTTTAAACACATTATCTCGATGCCCTACGTAGTTAGCAACCCATTTAACACAAAAATCATACCTGCGCAGTGAGATGCGCGTGGGGCTCCAGATCCCCAAAGTCGCGTCGCCTTGTAGTGTCGGGAGATTTGCACGGGGTTTCTCGGTACCTGAACCGTGTGGGTTTGGTGTTAAAACACGTTTTTCAGGTGCCCTAGATGGTTAGCAACCTACCTGCAAAAAATCACATTCGCACACCGAGTTGCGCCATGGCAACAGAGCCGCAAAGTATACCGTGCAATATGGCTATATAGGGCTTTAGAACAGCAAAAATAGGCGTCGCCTCCTGGTGTCGGGAGGTTTGCACGCGTTTTTTGCTACCTTAATGTAGTTAGTTACTTGTTTAAACACATTTTCTCGATGCCCTACGTAGTTAGCAACCCATTTACATAAAAATCATACCTGCGCAGTGAGATGCGCGTGGGCTCCAGAGCCGCAAAGTCGCGTCACCTTGTAGTGTCGGGAGATTTGCACGGGGTTTCTCGGTACCTGAACGTGGTGGGTTTGGTGTTTAAACACGTTTTTCAGGTGCCCTAGATGGTTAGCAACCTACCTGCAAAAAATCACATTCGCACACCGAGTTGCGCCATGGCAACAGAGCCCGCAAAGTATAACCGTGCAATATGGCTATTATAGGGCTTTAGAACAGCAAAAATAGGCGTCGCCTCCTGGTGTCGGGAGGTTTGCACGCTTTTTTGCTACCTTAATGTAGTTAGTTACTTGTTAAAGACATTTTCTCGATGCCCTACGTAGTTAGCAACCCCATTTACCACAAAATCATACCTGCGCAGTGAGATGCGCGTGGGCTCCAGAGCCCCAAATTCGCGTCGGCCTTGTAGTGTCTGGAGATTTGCACGGGGTTTTCCGGTACCTGAACGTGGTGGGTTTGGTGTTTAAACACGTTTTTCAGGTGCCCTAGATGGTTAGCAACCTACCTGCAAAAAATCACATTCGCAACCACCGAGTTGCGCATGGCAACAGAGCCGCAAAGTATACCGTGCAATATGGCTATATAGGGCTTTAGAACTGCAAAAAATAGGCGTCGCCTCCTGGTGTCGGGAGGTTTGCACGCGTTTTTTTGCTACTTAATGTAGTTAGTTACTTGTTTAAACACATTTTCTCGATGCCCCTACGTAGTTAGCAACCCCATTTACACAAAAATCATACCTGCGCAGTGAGATGCGCGTGGGCCCCAGAGCCCCAAAGTCGCGTCGCCTTGTAGTGTCGGGAGATTTGCACGGGTATTCTCGTTACCTAAACGTGGTGGGTTTTGGTGTTTAAACACGTTTTTCAGGTGCCCTAGATGGTTAGCAACCTACCTGCAAAAAATCACATTCGCACACCGTGTTGCGCCATGGCAACAGAGCCGCAAAATATACCGTGCAATATGGCTTTATAGGGGGGGGGGGAATCTTTAGAACAGCAAAAATAGGCGTCGCCTCCTGGTGTCGGGAGGTTTGCACGCGTTTTTTGCTACCTTAATGTAGTTAGTTACTTGTTTAAACACATTATATCGATGCCCTACGTAGTTAGCAACCCATTTACACAAAAATCATACCTGCGCAGTGAGATGCGCGTGGGCTCCAGATCCCCAAAGTCGCGTCGCCTTGTAGTGTCGGGAGATTTGCACGGGGTTTCTCGGTACCTGAACGTTGTGGGTTTGGTGTTTAAACACGTTTTTCAGGTGCCCTAGATGGTTAGCAACCTACCTGCAAAAAATCACATTCGCACACCGAGTTGCGCCATGGCAACAGAGCCGCAAAGTATACCGTGCAATATGGCTATATAGGGCTTTAGAACAGCAAAAATAGGCGTCGCCTCCTGGTGTCGGGAGGTTTGCACGCGTTTTTTGCTACCTTAATGTAGTTAGTTACTTGTTTAAACACATTTTCTCGATGCCCTACGTAGTTAGCAACCCATTTACACAAAAATCATACCTGCGCAGTGAGATGCGCGTGGGCTCCAGAGCCCCAAAATCGCGTCGCCTTGTAGTGTCGGGAGATTTGCACGGGGTTTCTCGGTACCTGAACGTGGTGGGTTTGGTGTTTAAACACGTTTTTCAGGTGCCCTACATGGTTAGCAACCTACCTGCAAAAAGTCACATTCGCACACCGAGTTGCGCCATGGCAACAGAGCCGCAAAGTATACCGTGCAATATGGCTATATAGGGCTTTAGAACAGCAAAAATAGGCGTCGCCTCCTGGTGTCGGGAGGTTTGCACGCGTTTTTTGCTACCTTAATGTAGTTAGTTACTTGTTTAAACACATTATCTCGATGCCCTACGTAGTTAGCAACCCATTTACACAAAAATCATACCTGCGCAGTGAGATGCGCGTGGGCTCCAGAGCCCCAAAGTCGCGTCGCCTTGTAGTGTCGGGAGATTTGCACGGGGTTTCTCGGTACCTGAACGTGGTGGGTTTGGTGTTTAAACACGTTTTTCAGGTGCCCTAGATGGTTAGCAACCTACCTGCAAAAAATCACATTCGCACACCTAGTTGCGCCATGGCAACAGAGCCGCAAAATATACCGTGCAATATGGCTATATAGGGCTTTAGAACAGCAAAAATAGGCGTCGCCTCCTGGTGTCGGGAGGTTTTCACGCGTTTTTTGCTACCTTAATGTAGTTAGTTACTTGTTTAAACACATTTTCTCGATGCCCTACGTAGTTAGCAACCCATTTACACAAAAATCATACCTGCGCATTGAGATGCGCGTGGGCTCCAGAGCCCCAAAATCGCGTCGCCTTGTAGTGTCGGGAGATTTGCACGGGGTTTCTCGGTACCTGAACGTGGTGGGTTTGGTGTTTAAACACGTTTTTCAAGTGCCCTCGATGGTTAGCAACCTACCTGCAAAAAATCACATTCGCACACCGAGTTGCGCCATGGCAACAGAGCCGCGAAGTATACCGTGCAATATGGCTATATAGGGCTTTAGAACAGCAAAAATAGGCGTCGCCTCCTGGTGTCGGGAGGTTTGCACGCGTTTTTTGCTACCTTAATGTAGTTAGTTTCTTGTTTAAACACATTTTCTCGATGCCCTACGTAGTTAGCAACCCATTTACACAAAAATCATACCTGCGCAGTGAGATGCGCGTGGACTCCAGAGCCCCAAAGTCGCGTCGCCTTGTAGTGTCGGGAGATTTGCACGGGGTTTCTCGGTACCTGAACGTGGTGGGTTTGGTGTTTATACATGTTTTTTCAGGTGCCCTAGATGGTTAGCAAGCTACCTGCAAAAAATCACATTCGCACACCGAGTTGCGCCATGGCAACAGAGCCGCAAAGTATACCGAGCAATATGGCTATATAGGGCTTTAGAACAGCAAAAATAGGCGTCGCCTCCTGGTGTCGGGAGGTTTGCACGCGTTTTTTGCTACCTTAATGTAGTTAGTTACTTGTTTAAACACATTTTCTCGATGCCCTACGTAGTTATCAACCCATTTACACAAAAATCATACCTGCGCAGTGAGATGCGCGTGGGCTCCAGAGCCCCAAAATCGCGTCGCCTTGTAGTGTCTGGAGATTTGCACGGGGTTTCTCGGTACCTGAACGTGGTGGGTTTGGTGTTTAAACACGTTTTTCAGGTGCCCTAGATGGTTAGCAACCTACCTGCAAAAAATCACATTCACACACCGAGTTGCGCCATGGCAACAGAGCCGCAAAGTATACCGTGCAATATGGCTATATAGGGCTTTAGAACAGCAAAAATAGGCGTCGCCTCCTGGTGTCGGGAGGTTTGCACGCGTTTTTTGCTACCTTAATGTAGTTAGTTACTTGTTTAAACATATTTTCTCGATGCCCTACGTAGTTAGCAACCCATTTACACAAAAATCATACCTGCGCAGTGAGATGCGCGTGGGCTCCAGAGCCCCAAAGTCGCGTCGCCTTGTAGTGTCGGGAGATTTGCACGGGGTTTCTCGGTACCTGAACGTGGTGGGTTTGGTGTTTAAACACGTTTTTCAGGTGCCCTAGATGGTTAGCAACCTACCTGCAAAAACTCACATTCGCACACCGAGTTGCGCCATGGCAACAGAGCCGCAAAGTATACCGTGCAATATGGCTATATAGGGCTTTAGAACAGCAAAAATAGGCGTCGCCTCCTGGTGTCGGGAGGTTTGCACGCGTTTTTTGCTACCTTAATGTAGTTAGTTACTTGTTTAAACACATTTTCTCGATGCCCTACGTAGTTAGCAACCCATTTACACAAAAATCATACCTGCGCAGTGAGATGCGCGTGGGCTCCAGAGCCCCAAAGTCGCGTCGCCTTGTAGTGTCGGGAGATTTGCACGGGGTTTCTCGGTACCTGAACGTGGTGGGTTTGGTGTTTAAACACGTTTTTCAGGTGCCCTAGATGGTTAGCAACCTACCTGCAAATAATCACATTCGCACACCGAGTTGCGCCATGGCAACAGAGCCGCAAAGTATACCGTGCAATAAGGCTATATAGGGCTTTAGAACAGCAAAAATAGGCGTCGCCTCCTGGTGTCGGGAGGTTTGCACGCGTTTTTTGCTACCTTAATGTAGTTAGTTACTTGTTTAATCTCATTTTCTCGATGCCCTACGTAGTTAGCAACCCATTTACACAAAAATCATACCTGCGCAGTGAGATGCGCGTGGGCTCCAGAGCCCCAAAGTCGCGTCGCCTTGTAGTGTCGGGAGATTTGCACGGGGTTTCTCGGTACCTGAACGTGATGGGTTTGGTGTTTAAACATGTTTTTCAGGTGCCCTAGATGGTTAGCAACCTACCTGCAAAAAATCACATTCGCACACCGAGTTGCGCCATGGCAACAGAGCCGCAAATATACCGTGCAATATGGCTATATAGGGCTTTAGAACAGCAAAAATAGGCGTCGCCTCCTGGTGTCGGGAGGTTTGCACGCGTTTTTTGCTACCTTAATGTAGTTAGTTACTTGTTTAAACACATTTTCTCGATGCCCTACGTAGTTAGCAACCCATTTACACAAAAATCATACCTGCGCAGTGAGATGCGCGTGGGCTCCAGAGCCCCAAAGTCGCGTCGCCTTGTAGTGTCGGGAGATTTGCACGGGGTTTCTCGGTACCTAAACGTGGTGGGTTTGGTGTTTAAACACGTTTTTTAGGTGCCCTAGATTGTTAGCAACCTTCCTGCAAAAAATCACATTCGCACACCGAGTTGCGCCATGGCAAAAGAGCCGCAAAATATACCGTGCAATATGGCTATATAGGGCTTTAGAACAGCAAAAATAGGCGTCGCCTCCTGGTGTCGGGAGGTTTGCACGCGTTTTTTGCTACCTTAATGAAGTTAGTTACTTGTTTAAACACATTTTCTCGATGCCCTACGTAGTTAGCAACCCATTTACACAAAAATCATACCTGCGCAGTGAGATGCGCGTGGGCTCCAGAGCCCCAAAGTCGCGTCGCCTTGTAGTGTCGGGAGATTTGCACGGGGTTTCTCGGTACCTGAACGTGGTGGGTTTGGTGTTTAAACACGTTTTCCAGGTGCCCTAGATGGTTAGCAACCTACCTGCAAAAAATCACATTCGCACACCGAGTTGCGCCATGGCAACAGAGCCGCAAAGTATACCGTGCAATATGGTTATATAGGGCTTTAGAACAGCAAAAATAGGCGTCGCCTCCTGGTGTCGGGAGGTTTGCACGCGTTTTTTGCTACCTTAATGTAGTTAGTTACTTGTTTAAACACATTTTCTCGATGCCCTACGTAGTTAGCAACCCATTTACTCAAAAATCATACCTGTGCAGTGAGATGCGTGTATGCTCCAGAGCCCCAAAGTCGCGTCGCCTTTTAGTGTCGGGAGATTTGCACGGGGTTTCTCGGTACCTGAACGTGGTGGGTTTGGTGTTTAAACACGTTTTTCAGGTGCCCTAGATGGTTAGCAACCTACCTGCAAAAAATCACATTCGCACACCGAGTTGCGCCATGGCAACAGAGCCGCAAATATACCGTGCAAGATGGCTATATAGGGCTTTAGAACAGCAAAAATAGGCGTCGCCTCCTGGTGTCGGGAGGTTTGCACGCGTTTTTTGCTACCTTAATGTAGTTAGTTACTTGTTTAAACACATTTTCTCGATGCCCTACCTAGTTAGCAACCCATTTACACAAAAAATCATACCTGCGCAGTGAGATGCGCGTGGGCTCCAGAGCCCCAAAGTCGCGTCGCCTTGTAGTGTCGGGAGATTTGCACGGGGTTTCTCGGTACCTGAACGTGGTGGGTTTGGTGTTTCAACACGTTTTTCAGGTGCCCTAGATGGTTAGCAACCTACTTGCAAAAAATCACATTCGCACACCGAGTTGCGCCATGGCAACAGAGCCGCAAAGTATACCGTGCAATATGGCTATATAGGGCTTTAGAACAGCAAAAATAGGCGTCGCCTCCTGGTGTCGGGAGGTTTGCACGCGTTTTTTGCTACCTTAATGTAGTTAGTTACTTGTTTAAACACATTTTCTCGATGCCCTACGTAGTTAGCAACCCATTTACACAAAAATCATACCTGCGCAGTGAGATGCGCGTGGGCTCCAGAGCCCCAAAATCGCGTCGCCTTGTAGTGTCGGGAGATTTGCACGGGGTTTCTCGGTACCTGAACGTGGTGGGTTTGGTGTTTAAACACGTTTTTCAGGTGCCCTAGATGGTTAGCAACCTACCTGCAAAAAATCACATTCGCACACCGAGTTGCGCCATGGCAACAGAGCCGCAAAGTATACCGTGCAATATGGCTATATAGGGCTTTAGAACAGCAAAAATCGGCGTCGCCTCCTGGTGTCGGGAGGTTTGCACGCGTTTTTTGCTACCTTAATGTAGTTAGTTACTTGTTTAAACACATTTTCTCGATGCCCTACGTAGTTAGCAACCCATTTACACAAAAATCATACCTGCGCAGTGAGATGCGCGTGGGCTCCAGAGCCCCAAAGTCGCGTCGCCTTGTAGTGTCGGGAGATTTGCACGGGGTTTCTCGGTACCTGAACGTGGTGAGTTTGGTGTTTAAACACGTTTATCAGGTGCCCTAGATGGTTAGCAACCTACCTGCAAAAAATCACATTCGCACACCGAGTTGCGCCATGGCAACAGTGCCGCAAAGTATACCGTGCAATATGGCTATATAGGGCTTTAGAACAGCAAAAATAGGCGTCGCCTCCTGGTGTCGGGAGGTTTGCACGCGTTTTTTGCTACCTTAATGTAGTTAGTTACTTGTTTAAACACATTTTCTCGATGCCCTACGTAGTTAGCAACCCATTTACACAAAAATTATACCTGCGCAGTGAGATGCGCGTGGGCTCCAGAGCCCCAAAGTCGCGTCGCCTTGTAGTGTCGGGAGATTTGCACGGGGTTTCTCGGTACCTGAACGTGGTGGGTTTGGTGTTTAAACACGTTTTTCAGGTGCCCTAGATGGTTAGCAACCTACCTGCAAAAAATCACATTCGCACACCGAGTTGCGCCATGGCAACAGAGCCGCAAATATACCGTGCAATATGGCTATATAGGGCTTTAGAACAGCAAAAATAGGCGTCGCCTCCTGGTGTCGGGAGGTTTGCACGCGTTTTTTGCTACCGTAATGTAGTTAGTTACTTGTTTAAACACATTTTCTCGATGCCCTACTTAGTTAGCAACCCATTTACACAAAAATCATACCTGCGCAGTGAGATGCGCGTGGGCTCCAGAGCCCCAAAGTCGCGTCGCCTTGTAGTGTCGGGAGATTTGCACGGGGTTTCTCGGTACCTGAACGTGGTGGGTTTGGTGTTTAAACACGTTTTTCAGGTGCCCTAGATGGTTAGCAACCTACCTGCAAAAAATCACATTCGCACATCGAGTTGCGCCATGGCAACAGAGCCGCAAACTATACCGTGCAATATGGCTATATAGGGCTTTAGAACAGCAAAAATAGGCGTCGCCTCCTGGTGTCGGGAGGTTTGCACGCGTTTTTTGCTACCTTAATGTAGTTAGTTACTTGTTTAAACACATTTTCTCGATGCCCTACGTAGTTAGCAACCCATTTACACAAAAATCATACCTGCGCAGTGAGATGCGCGTGGGCTCCAGAGCCGCAAAGTCGCGTCGCCTTGTAGTGTCGGGAGATTTGCACGGGGTTTCTCGGTACCTGAACGTGGTGGGTTTGGTGTTTAAACACGTTTTTCAGGTGCCCTAGATGGTTAGCAACCTACCTGCAAAAAATCACATTCGCACACCGAGTTGCGCCATGGCAACAGAGCCGCAAATTATACCGTGCAATATGGCTATATAGGGCTTTAGAACAGCAAAAATAGGCGTCGCCTCCTGGTGTCGGGAGGTTTGCACGCGTTTTTTGCTACCTTAATGTAGTTAGTTACTTGTTTAAGCACATTTTCTCGATGCCCTACGTAGTTAGCAACCCATTTACACAAAAATCCTACCTGCGCAGTGAGATGCGCGTGGGCTTCAGAGCCCCAAAGTCGCGTCGCCTTGTAGTGTCGGGAGATTTGCACGGGGTTTCTCGGTACCTGAACGTGGTGGGTTTGGTGTTTAAACACGTTTTTCAGGTGCCCTAGATGGTTAGCAACCTACCTGCAAAAAATCACACTCGCACACCGAGATGCGCCATGGCAACAGAGCCGCAAAGTATACCCTGCAATATGGCTATATAGGGCTTTAGAACAGCAAAAATAGGCGTCGCCTCCTGGTGTCGGGAGGTTTGCACGCGTTTTTTGCTACCTTAATGTAGTTAGTTACTTGTTTAAGCACATTTTCTCGATGCCCTACGTAGTTAGCAACCCATTTACACAAAAATCATACCTGCGCAGTGAGATGCGCGTGGGCTCCAGAGCCCCAAAATCGCGTCGCCTTGTAGTGTCGGGAGATTTGCACGGGGTTTCTCGGTACCTGAACGTGGTGGGTTTGGTGTTTAAACGCGTTTTTCAGGTGCCCTAGATGGTTAGCAACCTACCTGCAAAAAATCACATTCGCACACCGAGTTGCGCCATGGCAACAGAGCCGCAAATTATACCGTGCAATATGGCTATATCGGGCTTTAGAACAGCAAAAATAGGCGTCGCCTCCTGGTGTCGGGAGGTTTGCACGCGTTTTTTGCTACCTTAATGTAGTTAGTTACTTGTTTAAGCACATTTTCTCGATGCCCTACGTAGTTAGCAACCCATTTACACAAAAATCCTACCTGCGCAGTGAGATGCGCGTGGGCTTCAGAGCCCCAAAGTCGCGTCGCCTTGTAGTGTCGGGAGATTTGCACGGGGTTTCTCGGTACCTGAACGTGGTGGGTTTGGTGTTTAAACACGTTTTTCAGGTGCCCTAGATAGTTAGCAACCTACCTGCAAAAAATCACATTCGCACACCGAGTTGCGCCATGGCAACATAGCCGCAAAGTATACCTTGCAATATGGCTATATAGGGCTTTAGAACAGCAAAAATAGGCGTCGCCTCCTGGTGTCGGGAGGTTTGCACGCGTTTTTTGCTACCTTAATGTAGTTAGTTACTTGTTTAAACACATTTTCTCGATGCCCTACGTAGTTAGCAACCCATTTACACAAAAATCATACCTGCGCAGTGAGATGCGCGTGGGCTCCAGAGCCCCAAAGTCGCGTCGCCTTGTAGTGTCGGGAGATTTGCACGGGGTTTCTCGGTACCTGAACGTGGTGAGTTTGGTGTTTAAACACGTTTTTCAGGTGCCCTAGATGGTTAGCAACCTACCTGCAAAAAATCACATTCGCACACCGAGTTGCGCCATGGCAACAGAGCCGCAAAGTATACCGTGCAATATGGCTATATAGGGCTTTAGAACAGCAAAAATAGGCGTCGCCTCCTGGTGTCGGGAGGTTTGCACGCGTTTTTTGCTACCTTAATGTAGTTAGTTACTTGTTTAAACACATTTTCTCGATGCCCTACGTAGTTAGCAACCCATTTACACAAAAATCATACCTGCGCAGTGAGATGCGCGTGGGCTCCAGAGCCCCAAAGTCGCGTCGCCTTGTAGTGTCGGGAGATTTGCACGGGGTTTCTCGGTACCTGAACGTGGTGGGTTTGGTGTTTAAACACGTTTTTCAGGTGCCCTAGATGGTTAGCAACCTACCTGCAAAAAATCACATTCGCACACCGAGTTGCGCCATGGCAACAGAGCCGCAAATTATACCGTGCAATATGGCTATATAGGGCTTTAGAACAGCAAAAATAGGCGTCGCCTCCTGGTGTCGGGAGGTTTGCACGCGTTTTTTGCTACCTTAATGTAGTTAGTTACTTGTTTAAGCACATTTTCTCGATGCCCTACGTAGTTAGCAACCCATTTACACAAAAATCCTACCTGCGCAGTGAGATGCGCGTGGGCTCTAGAGCCCCAAAGTCGCGTCGCCTTGTAGTGTCGGGAGATTTGCACGGGGTTTCTCGGTATCTGAACGTGGTGGGTTTGGTGTTTAAACACGTTTTCAGGTGCCCCAGATGGTTAGCAACCTACCTGCAAAAAATCACATTCGCACACCGAGTTGCGCCATGGCAACAGAGCCGCAAAGTATACCGTGCAATATGGCTATATAGGGCTTTAGAACAGCAAAAATAGGCGTCGCCTCCTGGTGTCGGGAGGTTTGCACGCGTTTTTTGCTACCTTAATGTAGTTAGTTACTTGTTTAAACACATTTTCTCGATGCCCTACGTAGTTAGCAACCTATTTACACAAAAATCATACCTGCGCAGTGAGATGCGCGTGGGCTCCAGAGCCCCAAAGTCGCGTCGCCTTGTAGTGTCGGGAGATTTGCACGGGGTTTCTCGGTACCTGAACGTGGTGGGTTTGGTGTTTAAACACGTTTTTCAGGTGCCCTAGATGGTTAGCAACCTACCTGCAAAAAATCACATTCGCACACCGAGTTGCGCCATGGCAACAGAGCCGCAAAGTATACCGTGCAATATGGCTATATAGGGCTTTAGAACAGCAAAAATAGGCGTCGCCTCCTGGTGTCGGGAGGTTTGCACGCTTTTTTGCTACCTTAATGTAGTTAGTTACTTGTTTAAACACATTTTCTCGATGCCCTACGTAGTTAGCAACCCATTTACACAAAAATCATACCTGCGCAGTGAGATGCGCGTGGGCTCCAGAGCCCCAAAGTCGCGTCGCCTTGTAGTGTCGGGAGATTTGCACGGGGTTTCTCGGTACCTGAACGTGGTGGGTTTGGTGTTTAAACATGTTTTTCAGGTGCCCTAGATGGTTAGCAACCTACCTGCAAAAAATCACATTCGCACACCGAGTTGCGCCATGGCAACAGAGCCGCAAAGTATACCGTGCAATATGGCTATATAGGGCTTTAGAACAGCAAAAATAGGCGTCGCCTCCTGGTGTCGGGAGGTTTGCACGCGTTTTTTGCTACCTTAATGTAGTTAGTTACTTGTTTAAACACATTTTCTCGATGCCCTACGTAGTTAGCAACCCATTTACAAAAAAATCATACCTGCGCAGTGAGATGCGCGTGGGCTCCAGAGCCCCAAAGTCGCGTCGCCTTGTAGTGTCGGGAGATTTGCACGGGGTTTCTCGGTACCTGAACGTGGTGGGTTTGGTGTTTAAACACGTTTTTCAGGTGCCCTAGATGGTTAGCAACCTACCTGCAAAAAATCACATTCGCACACCGAGTTGCGCCATGGCAACAGAGCCGCAAAGTATACCGTGCAATATGGCTATATAGGGCTTTAGAACAGCAAAAATAGTCGTCGCCTTCTGGTGTCGGGAGGTTTGCACGCGTTTTTTGCTACCTTAATGTAGTTAGTTACTTGTTTAAACACATTTTCTCGATGCCCTACGTAGTTAGCAACCCATTTACACAAAAATCATACCTGCGCAGTGAGATGCGCGTGGGCTCCAGAGCCCCAAAGTCGCGTCGCCTTGTAGTGTCGGGAGATTTGCACGGGGTTTCTCGGTACCTGAACGTGGTGAGTTTGGTGTTTAAACACGTTTTCAGGTGCCCTAGATGGTTAGCAAGCTACCTGCAAAAAATCACACTCGCACACCGAGTTGCGCCATGGCAACAGAGCCGCAAAGTATACCGTGCAATATGGCTATATAGGGCTTTAGAACAGCAAAAATAGGCGTGCGTACGTGACTATTAGAATGTATCTCATTAATGTCATTGTGGTGTGATGTCAAATACCTTGTCGATCGGCAGTAGATTCTGGACATTTAAACATGTGTGTAGCAAAATGTCGGAGAACAAACACTGACAAAGCACACAGGAAATTCACAGCTGGATTTAAGTTGACAATATATTCAATTAAAAGGGTTTTATGAATTTTGTATATATTAACTTATAACTAATAATTGTGTTCACAACTTTTGTTTATATCAAAAAGGTTTAGTGTTAACTGTTACTTAGTGATATTTGTAATGCCCTGAATAGTTGTGGAGATTGTTTCAAGGTCTGTCAGCTTTCTTTGATCTTTGTGATACTTCTAAATTGATCTGTCGGCGTATCCTTTTAATGACCTTGCTTGAACTGTAAACGACCGCAATCATAGATATTAACTAACATACTGACATATTAATCTTTAGGAAGACAGATTCTCATATCAATTTTTTGACACCTGCAAGGTCGAGTACAATTAGGATGTCGTATTTAATCTAGTAATGCCCCTTTTAAAATTTAATCTTTTAAACGTTTCTGTTGGGAAGATTTTTGTTGCGCATCCAATGTTTTGAAATTTGAACCCAGTTGGTTTTTAACTTTGGATTAGAAATTGTGTATAAATTAAGTTTTTGAACAGATTTTTTATTTATTTTTTTTTAAAAAGAGGGGGGGGGCGAATATTAGAGCAGGGGCGTTTAATAGGAACAATACGGTACTCACTACATTACTCCTGTTCTTGCGATCAATGAAAAAGTTATCCAAATCTTATTTTTCAACAAATATTTATTTGAACCAGTGGGGTTAATTTATGTCCTTTGAGGTAAAAAGCTTGGGCACATAGATTTAGGTCTGTCCACATTTTACATCTGCACAGTGCAATTTTCATATTAAACTGATCACATTTTTTGTTTGATTTTAATGAGCTTGGTATGTACTAAAACATCAAAAGATTTCTGTCGTTATTTCTTTTATTTGTAAGATCTGTTATATACTTTGAATATTATATTTAAATATGTTGTTTATTTTATTGTACATTTAAGACGGAAGAAGATATTTTGTTGAGACCAGAACTTGAAGATCTTCAACAGACCTACAGTGATAGATTTAAACTGTGGTTCACCCTGGATAGACCACCCACTGGTATGTATATACATGTAGATATGTGCAAATTACTAATATGCTCCACTAAATTTTTGCTTGACTTTTTCAAAGGAAAAGAAACTTGGTAATCCATTGACTTTTTTGCTTCAAATTTGGCTGAAATGATAGGTTTTCTCAAAGGGAAAAAAATGACAAAAATTCACAAAACATGACAAAAACTTCACAGACAGATTTTATTCATACAAAGGTCTAAATGTTACAGCAACCGTTCAATGTATGTTTTCCGATTGTGAAAGGGTCAGAAACATAAATGTGTTTCTGCAAGTACTTTTTATGAGAATTAAGTGTTTACAAGACGTTGATATAAGAAAATGATAGTACATTTTTTTTTGACAATTGTACCACAATTAGTTTCACGAATATGAGAATAAAGTGCTAGAACTCACAGAAAGGCAGGGATTGTTTGGAAAAAATAAAAATTATTTGCGTGTATAGTCCTATTTTATTAATCTGTCACACATGAATATTATTTCATGGTGTGTACATACTTTAATCTAGTTTACAAACTATAAATAGAGCGTTTATTTTAGGGTGTGTACACACCATGAAATTATGCATGAGTGACAGGTTAATAAAATAGGACTATATAAATCAATGATTAAATAATGTGATGTATTGTTGTTCTATTACAGACTGGAAGTTTAGTTCAGGATTTATCAATGATGAAATGATCAAGAATCATCTACCTGCCCCAGACAATGATAGTATCATTTTAATGTGTGGACCACCTCCAATGATCAACTTTGCTTGTATTCCTAACCTTGATAAGTTAGGTTATAAATCTACACAGAGATTCGATTACTAGATACACATAGATCTATGATCTATAGCAATGACTTATATAGGATTTATTTAATCATACATCACCACTAGCCCAATGACCATAATTAGTAAAAATTATTTTGGACTAGTGAAAATTACTTATTGCAATGGTTATATGTTGGATTTATTTAGTCTTACATTTTCAGAAGTTGAAACAAATTTCATTGTCATAAAATATAACAATATATATATATATATATATATATATATAAAGGATTTATATAAACAATAATGCAATTACAAAAATTAGTATGATACGGGGGTTTGGTTACAAGATCTAAATAGCTGTATTACAACTATTCCCTTACAGCGTAATCTACTAGATTCCATTTACGGTAAAGGAACAAAATTGATTGTTAGTAATTATGTACATAAAAGAAACCACTGAGTAAAATACTATTAGTCTCAACCCACTAGCCTAAAGTCTGGGATTAGAAAAATTGTTTTTTGGGCTTGTGAAAACTTCTTATTTCTTATACTCAGTCTCAGGCTAGTTGAAAAATAGGCACACTATTTCAGAACATCATTGATGAGGCAAATGCTTGTGTAAAATTAAGATAAAGACTGCTAATTCTGTATTAAATATTTTGATTAGTAAAATAGTTGAATAGTCAAGCCTAAGTTTCAATTGCAACTACTCGACCCAATTATAATATCATTAAAATGTATCCCGCATTTTTATTGTACAATACATTTGGCTAATTTTTAGCTTCTTTTGTTGTAATTGCATATTGTAAACATACACTACTATGTTAGAATAAAGTTTCTTTGCACATTATTGAGAATATAGCATAGACTGCTGTAGGTTGGAGACTTCTTCTGTTGACATTGATGAAAATGTTTGAACAATTTACGCACACAAGATAAGATTATGAAAAGTGCTAAAACCAAGTTGTTTATGAACTGTCCAGTAATTCTCTCAGGCTGTCGCGCAGTTACCGTCTCGCCCCCTTCCAAATAAAACTAGCTGGTCGTTAAATTAGCCGTCCCATTACAATGTTTGTGAGAAGATTTATTTAGACTTTTTTATTATTGCTGAAAAGTGCTTGATTTTATTTTATTTGTTTTTGTTATTTTTTATTCAAAAATGTATCTACTTGTATGTATTCAATGCTGAAAGTATTTATATCTGCTTTTTTGTATAACTTCATTTATTTTCTTATGTACAAAAATAAATATTGACATTTTGTTTTTCTCTGTTTGTTCATTAGAATATTGTTACAAATAAGTTTTTAACTGCAACTGAGTAGTTTAAATGATTAAAATGATTTTGTATTGAATTGGTCACATTGCATACCATCATTTCATCATGATAAATCTATTTATTTTTGTAGTTATCATGCAGAATAAATTGATGTACAATTCAAGAAAATGGTGCAAGACTGTTAATGTAAGGGACAATACATCTCATAACATTGTATATTTAATATAATGTAGTAATATTTGTACTGAACTAGTCTACGAAATAAGGATATGAAAGTGGCTGTCCTGTAAGGTCATTTAAGTAACAAGCTTTTTATCTAGTTTGTAGACTTTTGATTGCCCAAAAGCAATTATTGGTTGCCTGAGCTAAATAGTTGTCCGAGCAACCAAACACCCACTAATTTCGTTGAGTGTTGTACAATATCTAGTTGTTAATTTTGATTTCATGATCATGCATTTTGTATTTTTCTATGATCACAAGTTATCATATTGCTTAAATAAACTACTATATATAATTATTTGGTTTGTTTGTTTTTACCTTTGATCAATTGTAAGTTCAGCAAGGGAGACAATTCACACAGCAATTGTTTCTAGTAAGCACAAGTACTTGATACAGTCCCCTGAATGACTTATTTGTTGGGATTTACACCACAGCAACACATTGTATAGGTTATATCATGGCAGTCAGTCCACCTCACTGCTCCTGGAAAGGCTAAAACTCTTGATTAAGCTGTTAACCAACTACTAGGCACATACTTCTGTCAGTGACTGACAACTGCCCAACATGATTTCGAATCATTGGCTGTAGAAATTATTTCATGACCAACCTCCACGAAAGTAAGCCCTGCCCTGGAATCAAACCTACGACCCCTTTGATCAGTAGCTACCGACTGAGTTAGCTGGGCTTACTTTCAAATATAATGACAAATGGTCTGTAGCTGAGGTGGACTTGAATTACTGGTGTTGAACAACTTGTTAATTAATAACAGTTGCCAGTTCAGCAGACTGAAGTAACTGATTGATAATGCTGTTACTAGAAGTGGCCGTCATCTAACACATTTGAGTATGTTTTTGCCAGATGTGTGTCAATGGACCTTTTAAATAAATATAAAAACATCATTTGGACACAATCAATGCATTTACATTAATTTTGTTATATTGTGCGATTATATTTAACTGTCCGATAGCATAATTTCAGGGTTGTTGCACAATGTATATATTAATTTTTGCGTTCTATACATAGGATTATGCAGTAAAAATACAATGTGTTATTTAATTTAGAGTTGATAACTCATCTGGCTGAATAGTCGTGTGGTTAAAGTGAAACGCTACAGAACATTTAATTTTGGAAGGGGTGCGAGTTCGAACTCTAAAGATACCAATTTTATTTTAGTTTTTTATTCTTTGTACATTGTATTGTTAGCATTTTTTGTTTTCTAAATATGTTGTTTCATTTTAATAAGCGCTATTTGGAAATAAGACATTACACAATAAAGATCAAAGATCATTCAGTTTCACTGGCAGTGTCGGTTGCGGTATAATGCCATTTTCATTTGGTAGCAAATATTAACTAAAACAATACACTTTTGCAAGATGTTCGGACATGTTGTGTTTTTTACCCAATTAGTCCATGATTTAAACGAGAAAAAAGAGATTAAAAAGGAGGTTCTATCGGGATTCAAACCTATGACTAAAAGGTTTGCAGACTGTCAATTTAACCACTTGGCCACACAATTTGCAATACTCATTGAAAATAAAATATAATACATTAATGCTATCTGGTTTACGTAAAATACCGAAGTTTATCTGGACATTAAAATGTACAGTGTAATGTGACGTTTTAATTCATGCAATCGGACAGGTCAATACAATCGTACAATAAAGAGCCTTCGAATGGTCTTGGCAATGTTTGTAAAACATTGTTGATCTTTGTGTTTAGTGATTAGTATTACCCCTTTGGTGGTAATATGGAATGAAGAAACTTATTTTCTTAATTATAACAACCAATTATTCAGTATAGATGTATTTTATTCAAAATAACACTTTTAATAAACATAACACATGTACTTATAGTAGCTGTTTTATTTAAAATACCAACATTTTTCTCCTCTGAACTTTCAATACTTATAAATACATGCAGTACTGATGTACAAGAGCACAATATCAATGTAATTAAATAATCATCATATCAAATACTAGTAAGAACAAGGTCCAAGCTTATAAAACTAATGATGAAAGCCATCATACTCAAAACTCAGTTTCAATCTCAAAAATGTGTTTAGGTCAAAGCATAAAATAAAGTCTAAAATACTTAAATACCAAGTTGAATAAAAGTTTTCTAGAACATTGTTAAGAATTAAAATTTTTCAAAATTGTTGCTTTCTGAACATTTACAAAGACTAGTCAAAAATTAAACTGAGTTTTGAGCACATTGTTATCTTATAAGTTTTATACTCCTGAGCCTATATCATATCACAGCAACATAAATATTTGTATACTATGGACGGACATTAAGAATAATACATGTAATATGAAAGCAATATACAGTTAAACATAAGTAGAACAAAACAATATGTAGAGCAGCTTTAATGCTCTAAAGACTTCTCTGTTGGGTAATTAACCTCATTTCAAAAACACATTTTCTATAGTACATCATAGTATAGGTTAATAATTGTCTAGAAAGTATTATTGAATAATTATGTTATGAGAAAAAAACAACTTCAAAACAGTTTCTATTTTAATTTTTTCATTTAACTTAGTTCCGTAATTTTCAAACAAATTGTGTTCAATTAATGTTGTGAAATAGTATAAAAATGAAATAAAATGTTTCAACAATATCTTCTCCAAGTTTCAAATGTGATTTGTTCATTTTTCACTCCACAAAAAATTCAAATTTTCAAGTAGACTGGTACCATCAATTTCTTCTAGGCATATGTTAAAATCTTAGTAGCAGACAATAATTGTTGGACACAGTCTACAAATTGATAATCAGAATCTTTTATTCTTTCTTTAGCCTCAGCAGAAACATTCTCTAACAGTAGATGATAAAGGTTGGAACGGAACTGAAACATAAAATATATAATGATAAGAATATAATAGGTTTGATTAGGAACTCAAGTTGATGTTTTTTTCTGCTGAAAAACTTTTTCTTAGATGTACCCATGCTGAACAAAGTTGAAACAAAAATGAGTGCACATAGAAGAATAGGATTTACTGGTAATCTGTACTGCATGCCTTTCAGCAATAATATTTAAAATAAATCGTTCTGCACAGATGCATCTGGAACAAACAAACTGTTGTCGGCTGGAAATACCACAAATTTGAGTTTAGAACATGAACTATTATTACACAAATTTTTTTTAGCTCAATCCTGAAGTAAGTTCTTGCAACTTAAACTCCACAAAAGAGTCCACAAAAAAGTCATCCTGGTTTCCCAGTACTGAGCGGGTAAGGATACAGTTTTTTTGCTTGAGGAAATGATGAGCTGAACTTAATAACCTCCAAGTGATTTCAGTGGGATTGATTTGTTTACTTGTCTGCATACATAATTATGTGCTAGTCGGACAGGTCTGGCATAGGAATTCCACACCCATGTACCAATACTAGAAATAAAGACATTACAAACCTCTGTTCCTTCTGCTAATTCCTCGTCAAACGCATCATCAAATTCTGTCATCTTTAACTTCATACTTCTTCTCTTAGTCATTAAAAACAATGACCAATCCTCCTGTAAGTGTATAGATATTTTATCATATATTTTATCACCCTCACATACCCAGACATTGTCAAGAAGGCTCCTAATGCAAAGTGTTAGATAAATAAGATCTTTATAATAAAATAATAAATACAATGGCAATTTAATGCATTTAGCCTTTAATAGCAAAAAGATTATACATGCACAAGTTATGAAGTCCTTAATGGCAAATTTTGATTTTTAAAGAAGATATACTTATCTACTTGCTTCTAAAATTATACTACAGAAATTAGCCCAGTAAAGGTTACAGTGATAATTTACCAGAAATAGTCAATACAGTAATACAAAGTTTCCACTGAGAACCCTAAAATGCTGATATACATTGTTTACATAGATATTATCAAGGTCTCGGGTAATAATGCTTGACAGTCAACTATGAGCTTGGATGTGGAAAATTTTCCATGCAAAATTTAGTCTTATTCTCAAACTGTACTACAGTAAAAGCATAAAACTAAGAACTCATGAAATGTAGTAAAAAAGTATAATTATTTTTTATAAACAAAAGGCTGCCTTTCTAAATGTGACTTTTTGGCTTGAAATGATCTTGAATTTAAGCAAATTTTGGTCATGTTTATGTAAATTTTTGTCAATGTTTACATTAAAAGGCTCAAGACCATTACATTGTAATACCATTAATTTCCCTTGTTGATTAAGTACATAATATCTAATACAAAGTGCATCTAAATGTATAACTAAGTGTATCAACTATGCTACAGGTATAAATGGCAAAACAGATATGCCATAATAGAAAGTTTGGTCAAGAAATTAGATGAACTATTTGTTGGTAACTTGGAGGGGAAAGCAATAGATCTCACACAGTTTGAAGAATACAGCAAAAAACATACAATTTATTTTGAAATTTCAACAACAAAAACTAGATATTAAGGGAAATTGGAGAACAATTTGAGGCCTTAGCGCAAAACGCATGTAACTCACTCATTTTTTTAATTGAGTTACCACGGTTTTGTGTAAGCCTGGGAGATATACCATTATGGTTAGATCCCCTAATTGTGCAGTCAGTCAGCTTTTTGAAAGTGATTGCTGTATTAAATAATCAGACCCTAAGTGATTATATACATTATGATGATGAAAAGGGTGATGACTATGATAATAATGCTGAGAATAATGATGATGAAAATGACAATATTAATAATAACAATGATGATGATAATATTTATAATCATGATAAAAGTAATGATGATAGTAATGATGATAATAATGATAATTATAATGATGATGATGTTGATGATAACAATGATGATGATATTGATAATGATGGTAATAGTGATGATGATAATATTAATGATAATTATGATGGTGGTACTGATGATGTTAATGATGATGGAAATGATGGTAATAGTGGCAATGATGAATATATTGGTATAAACAATAGACACAACCAAACACACATGAGGTTCTATATTTATTTTCAAACATCACCAAACAATATCTAACATATCACTCACATCGTCCTATATGTTATAGTTTTTATAAAGAAAATGAAATTCAACCATTCTAATTACTAATTCCAGAAAGGTTTCTAAAACAGTGTTATTCTAAAATAGTGAGATATCTAATACTAAATAAGACTGAGTAGTTTAGATAAACCAAAACATACTACTGGTATTGTTAAATTTTAATTAAATATCAGTGGTGCATACATTAACTCTGCTAATTTAAATATATTTTGATGACTCACGAGTACAGAAGTACTGATGTGAATATTTAAATAAGTGGAGTTAATGTATGCCCCATTAACTGTTGAATATATAATTAAGACCTTATGTAGTGGGTAAATAATGTATGGTTCAAATCCTAACAACAACTTTTTTAGAAGAATTTGTCAAGTGTCTATGCAAATTGATAACCATATAATGTGTAAGAAACTAAGTAAATTTGTTAGACATCATTTCACCCTAAATCATAAGTAAACTGCAACATCCAAGCATTATAACTGATTTTAATTAAGGCCTTTGGTGAAAGTATTGTATTATTTGTCTGCCTAGGTACAGTGAAACAATATTCAGTAGACTCATCAAGTCATTTATTCCATTATCTTCAATAATTAACAGTGAAGATGTCACTATCTAATGTAGCCCCACCCCTAATACCTGTATGGAACTACAGATTGTAAGGTCATACATTCAAATTTCTGTTTGGGATTTTTGATAGTGGTAGCTACTCCTACAAATACCTGTATGAGACTACAGAGTGTTGTGGCCACACCTAGAAATTCCTATTTGAGACTATTAATAGTTGTGGCGACACATACAAATACCTGTATCAGACTACAGATTGTTGTGGCCACACCTAGAAATTCCTATTTGAGACTATTAATAGTTGTAGCGACACATACAAATACCTGTATCAGACTACAGATTGTTGTGGCCACACCTAGAAATTCCTATTTAAGACTATTACATGTAGTAGTTGTAGCCACACGCACAAATATGAGACAACTGATTGTTACTTTTAGTGCCTCCAAATTGAGTGTTGTGGTCACACCTACAAATCACTTCTGTGACTACAGCCATTCTGTGTGAGTACATACCTCTAACAAAGGTTCATCTTGTAAAGCCTCAGAACCTTGGAACAATATCTTCTCCTTATCTTGTGTATCACTGTTCCATTTGGACCAGGAGAAGGCCACACCTGATGCCACAAGAGCCATTTGTTCATAACACCATTCTTCTAGTACTGGATGCTGTAAAAATATATCATCATACAATTTATAAAAAATTGTAATTGCAATTTATAGTCTAAAAGAATAGTCAATAAAAACTAATACATATCTTAGTTCAAAAATGCTCACATAAGCTTGTGAGTAAAGATTGTTTACTTTCAATCCTTTGCACAAATTATTTTTGCACATGACCCAATTTTTGTTGGGAGAATTTGAAGCTAATGTTTAATACTCACAGGATCAAATTTGATGAGAAGGTAAGTAGAAGTAATTTTATGGGCTATATGATGTCATTCAATTAATTGAGTGGATATAGAAGTTGGCAAAAAAAGATAATTTTTTTTTACATCACATGACAAAAGACCCTAATAAGGGACATTGGTCAGTTATTTCCCCTTGTATGCTCTTCATATAGGCAGGTCCAATTAGTTGGATTACTCGGATTTTACCCATACTTTTCAATGTCAATTTGCCAAAATTAATCTTAAATAACTTTTTTTTGTAAATCATTTAATTTGTTTGAAATTCAAGCTAAATATTTTTAGGGTAAGAACTATCAAAATTTCATCACTTCTGTTAATATCTTCATTAACAAGGAAGATATTAGATGAAATATTTTGTTATCCTTACATAGGAATTCAATGATAAAATCCGAGGATTCCAACTGTAAGGACCTTCTTACCCATTGGATTGCTTTAAATTTTATCAGGGAAAGATGACTGACTCAAGTCCCTAATTGCAGCGTTTTACTGACACATACTTACTTAGTATTAATATTGACTTCAGTATTTTGAGAATAAATTTCTCTATGTATTTTATATGAAATCTGTTTATTTCAGTATTTTCAAAACTTTTAACTTTCACCCATGAACTTATAGTGTATAATGATACAGTACCTTTGTGACTTAAAAAAAGCTAAACCCCTACAACATTGTACCTTAACATTCTTGTGATTACAACATGATCCAATTAACACAGATAAAAATATAATTGTTTGTGATAAAAACAATAAAACACATAAATATTGACTAAAAAATGCAGTATTAATACATGTCATGGGCTTAGCACATAACAGCCGTAACTCACTCTTTATTTAAACTTGTGTTACGACTGTTTTGCGCTAAGTCTGGCATATATGTATAGTGAACTTCTCTATTCAACTGTTATTGGTTAATACATTAACATCACTGATTTAAATACTCAATATTTGTTCAACAATCCATGTACAATGTACATAAATAGAGGTATCTATTTTTACAGATCAGAAGTACCGGTCCATAAGTACTGTGGGTGAGTAAATCAGTGGGGTTAACATAATGCGCCACTTACAGTTGAATAAAATTGAACAATACCACTGGTATAAAAACAAGGAATGAATCTAAAGAAATTATCACACTGGATGGAGAAATAAGGAAACATAATGGAACAATATAATTGAGCATGTATGTGATTTCATAAAAGAATGATAAACAGATTTTTATAAAATTGAAATACTGATAGAACATTCATAGAAGTTGAATAGGAACAAATAAAATAGTAAGTCAAGACAGCCCTTATTTTATTTTTTTCAATGGTGTAGGACATGTCTGTAGTCGAAACCTTTACTTATTTTACAATCTGTAAAAGTTCTTGATGACAACAGAGTATTAATATTTGAGATAAATGATAAAATTTTATATTGAAGGAGCACATCAATTTTTATATAATAATATTTTCAAACAGAAAGCAACACACAAGATAAAAACAACAGTCTACGAAATTAGGATATGAAAGTGGTTGTCCAAACCGGTCATTTTAGTAGCAAGCACTTTATCTTGTTTGTAGATTTTTGGTTGCCCAACAGAAATTATTGGTTGCCCAAACTAAAAACTGGATGTCCCGGGCAACAGGCCACCCACTTATTTCGTAGACTGAAACAAGAAAGCACCAGGGTAAACCCCAGAGTGTCACTGCAACTAAAATTGTTATACATAATATAATGATCTATTTGGAACACCTTGACCATTCACTAAATAAATTTGTGAAGGATTTGTGGAGGGGTCTACCAAGAAAATCAGGTTTTTACTATATTTTGTTTGGGCATGATATGCAAAGGTAGTTCTAAAATGGTGTCTAAATATGTCCAAGGTTATTAGTAATTTAAGGCATAGGAGCTCCGATTGTATAATGATCATGTTTCTTAAGAAATGATGCTATGATGGGGGTGAAATCAACTCATTTGTTAATGACATAACTACTAGATACTGAAATCTGACGGCTTTCATTTAGAATTTTGACAAGAATGCAATATACAAAGCATAACTATACACTTTTAGCAATCTTATGCAAATTAATTTGAATTTTGCTAACCTAAATTTTAAATCCTGCAGGATTATTAATCTTTGGTCCAAAAGGTCACAGGTTAGAATCCCACCATGAAAACCCTTCCATAGAAATTGACATTGTCATTTTTCTTTCAATAATTAAAAATATATCGAGAAGTTTTCCACTTTGTGGAAGGTACATGAGTAAAAGATGTAGACAAGGGTCTAGGAAAGCTAGGTTAGGTGAGCTGACTGCTGTAAAATGAGCTTCTGCCAGATGGAACATCTTTTCCATAAAAACCATCTTATGAAAATGGTACACAGCATAAGGACAATAAATAGTACTTGGATAAAAAACAAACTTAGAAAGTATATTCATGGATCAGTGCAAAAACTGGTCTAACTGCATGAATATTAAAGGATTTAGACTATTATTGCACAGACCCATTGACACATTTGTAACACTGGAATATGATATAAATAAAATATATAATAAAACACAAGAATCAGTGCAAGACTATACTATATGTCCAGCCAGCACAATATTCTTATAGCAGTGTCCCCAAAAAACAACTATTATTGGGTGAAGCAGGTAGGACCTTTCTTACCTTATCTAATGGTCTACTACCAACTATTTCCTCCTAATATACATTAATAAACATCAATAATTTATAGTCTTACAATATGCATTAAAACTTCACCATTAATTAATCCCCATTTGTAAGGCTCCAATGCCACCCAAGTTTCATCCATTAACAGCAGTTGAAAACTGCTGAACTTTTCTTTTTCATTGTCATAGATGTTGCCCATATTTTTGAAATATAGTTTAAGAAATAACTTACATTTGTCTATGTCTTATAGTAAAATAAAATATAGACATGATCTTTGATGCGCAAAAGCCATTGATCTAAAAGTTTAAGAAACAAATCAAAGTACTGACAGTACTGATGGGACGGTGCTACTGAAATTGTCATCTTAGAAATTATTTGATACATGTACTAATAGGGACCCCCTCCAAAAATGGTCTCTTTTATAAGAGTGTTAAGAATTTATTTCTTTGTAAACAATATGTAGTCATTATCCAAACTACATGTAGTTTATAGAGTACACATAATAACTTTATTATTTTGTAGTAATAATCATTAAATTGCTTCACAAAATTTATAGATGTCAGTGAATCTTATATAACATGACAAAATTATATGAAAAAAGATTTTTGTCCCTGAAATCTGCAGTCAAAATAAAAACAAACAATCAATGTTAGACTCAGAGTGAAAACAAACTGATCCTTGCACAGTGCTATCAAATTTGAACTGTAACCCTTGGTTTAAAATATGTGCTGTTATCATCAATTAAACCAGTGCTCAGAGAATGTTTAAGTTTGTGACTTCATGAAGATGAAAGAATTTTAAAGAGTTGTAAAGCTTGGAATATAGACCATAAAAATAGTCTTTTCCAACTTTTCCAAAGAAAAAAATCCAACTTTTCCAAAGAAAAAACGAATCTTTGACGTGAACGCAAAGATTTTGTTAAAATTTGTTATAGATAGAATTATTCACTAAATGAAAATAAATACATAACACAAGAATGTTTAAAACAGTAAAAAGTATAAATACTGCACGGTACATTCATTGTAATAGGACATATTTTCATCTGTATTAAGAATATCACTAAAAAGGTAATGTGAATTTCCTCGTTTCCATTGTGTTTTTATGAAGAAAAATGATGAAAAACTGCAAAAATGAGTCCACTCAGTCAACCAGTGTTTGTTTTAAAAAATGGTGCATTCATTTTGATTTTGCTTGTGGTATACCTTATCTTGTATAATGACAAGTTTAGAGGAGTCTTCCTCAGGGAACATGTTTATACCAGCAAAACGACATGCCTGTAAACATTAAGATATAGAAGATGAATATCATGCATATAAATATACTATATAAGGTATGTTGGAGGACATTTACCTTGTTTTGTATGCTCACATACTTGGCTGAATCCTCAGCAGGGAAAACATTTATACCGGCAGCTCGTAAAGACTGAAAATATGTCATAATATACAGGTTAACGAAAGAAATAAAGAAAACCCCACTTAGTGAGGTGAATGATTTTTAACATAAAATGGCACATAATGAAGTTCAAAGCTCAAATAGACAATGCCCTCAAAAAGTTTTTAAACACATGAAGCAAACCTGTCCAGCATACAAAAATTAAAGAAATAACTCGATGAGAAAATATTGAAAGGTGTATCATTGTATTGATTGAAAATTTAAATTTTAAACTCTTTCTTTAAATTTTACTTATTAAGAAAAAAATAGCATATCTAATTATGTATGACAAGCAGTAAGAATTATTATGAAAATACATGTATACTACATTGTACATATATAATATATTGATACAGTAGAAGAAGTCAATTTTACTGCTGATATGTATTCCAATGAAGAATGCCTAAATGTATTCATGGTCAAATTATAAGGTTATACATTCTGTAAAAAGCTTAAAATGCCTAGCTATATATTTCAGAATAAGTTCAACATACACAAATTACGCAAAGCGTAGTATACATGTGGAGATAACCATCATTGCTTTAAGATCTTACATTAGAAACTAAAACAACATTATGTTCTAAAGTTACGACATTTATTGTCGAAAGCGTATTGCAATACATAACGAATTATACCTTCATAGCGTGATGGTCCAGTACCAAATCGAAGTCTTGGAAGCCATTGTGATTCTTTATCTGCAGGTCTCGCGAATTGCGGATGCTTGGCAATTCTGCTGTACAAATCAGTCGTGCCACTTTTCTTCACACCTACAACACACAAGTAAGATACCATCTTCGGTTATACCACCATACCATACTCTGCTGTGCTGCGTTATGTACCGTGGGCCAATTAGTTAGGAAAATCTCGTAGTCATTGATAATTAATGAGACAGATTCATTGTTTCCGCAAGAAAACCACTGCGAAAACCTAGCCAATGAAATTACGTTTTTATCTAGGGTTTAGTTTAACCACTCAAAGTGGCGGCCTCCATGAGTGATTTTTTCTGAAGCAGGTGAAGCATATCCCAGTAGGACGTCATTGATATCGAAGAGTATTTAATTGTAACATACAATTTCATTGGAAGGAGATTGGTTTCCTCTGCCTCATGCATATTCACGAAAACGAGAATTCGCCAGTCACATTGCCCGCGGTACGTATGGAGTGAAACAAAAAAAAGTTATGTGGTTGCCGACGATGGTAAGATACGTGAGCAAGAAAGATCATGGACGGATCTAGAGGGAAGGTCAGGGGGGTCAGGACCCACCCTGGAATGTACCTGTCTATTTGTGTATTTCTTGACTGTAAGTCATTATTAAGTAGCATGAATCAATTTTTCTCGGCGCTAAACTAAGATTTAATGGTTATGTACTTTTTATTATTAATATGTTGTATTATTCAGCAACATGTGTTAAATGTGCTTGTATTTAACGAAAATTTGGACCAGATATTACATAGAACATTATTGTGTATATTTTGTTATATCAATTAGATAGAGTTGTAAACTAATTACTATTAGATTGGAAATACTGTTCGCTCCAAGGAATACCAAGTTAACATGGATTTCTCCAACCGATTCAACAATGCTTGTCATTGATAAGGGAAAACATCAGATGAGAACGCTTTGATGAATAAAGCAGATCATTTTAAAAATTGAAATTTTAACAGGCATGTCCTATATATGTCTTTATTTGAAAAGCGACATTTTAACGCATCATTGGTAAAAGGTTTTCTATAAAAAACTAAAACTGTCTTCACATTATCAAAATATTATTCAACATAATTGCTGATTTACATAAGAGATGGGTGTAAACTACATTCATTCTCTTTCTCTATCTCTATTGGTGGCAATACTACGTGACCATGACATGATAAATAATACGGTTTCAAGAAGAAAACAGTTTTAAATATCAGTAAGTATTTAAATTCAAATTAATAATACTCGGGCCGGTTGCCAAAGCATATTGCTGCTATCGCTTCGTCCTCTGGTACCATCGATTTTATATCAGATACTGCTTTATTTTGGTGTAAGTAGGGTATCAGGATACAAAGCGCTTCGTAGCGATATGTTTAGGCAACAAGCCCCTGGAGTTCGCGCTTACGTATACACAGATAATCAGGCAAACTACGCATAAAAGCAAATATTAAAATAAATAGTTAAATAGACTAACCGAAATATATATATAAACTCACCCAGTATATAAAAGTATGGTAGACGATGTAACATTCCATCATTAATTGGTCCATTATCTTTGGTTCCAATCCAACATGGATTTTTATATGATTTGTTGAATTGTATAAATGGCTGAAATGACAAAAGGGACAAGTAGACAGAGTAGTGTAAGTGTGATAAATCATAAAAAACTAATAATTTAAAACTTTTATTTAAAGCAAGAAATGCAATAGGAAAGCCTCATTAAAGCCGGACTGTTTTGCCCGTTGGAGTAAATTGAGTAACATAATATGTTCATATACATGTAAAGAAAAACGTGACATGATCAATCAAGTGCACCATGCTCTGTATTGGTGTCACTGTTATGACAACAAATTAAAGAAAATCCATATTAGGGCCAATAGTTTATGGAAAGTTGTACAGAGGCTAGACACCAACATTAAGCAAAGCATAAAAACATCAATTATTGCATATTATTACCTCATGGTACCTCATCATAAAATAATGAAAATAGATTAGAAAAGTAATTGAATAAATAATACCCGGCAAGTATACACTGAATTTGACAGTAGGTGAACTAAAGGAGCAGAGCAGGGGGATGTACACGAGGGATGATCCAGAAGTAACCTATAATATTTAAAAATATGCAGGAAGGTTTGTTACCTGTAACGCAGCATCAGCAGTCCGATTATTTCTGAATCATCCCTCGTAAGAACTATCGTTATTCGACATCTAAATCTAATCATTGACACCGTGTTGTCACGTATTGTGACGTACCTAACAACCACATTTCAGTTTTGATGACTTTTTTAAAATACAATGGCTCACTCTTTACTAGCTTTAAAGTACAAGGTTTCACACTTTACTTCATTTAAAGTACAAGGTTTCACACTTTACTTTATTTAAAGTACAGTGTCTCACTCTCTACTTTATTTAAAGTACAAGGTCTCATGTTTTACTTTATTTTAAGTACCATGTTTCACTGTCTACTTTATTTAAAGTACAAGGTCTCACTCTTAACTTTATTTAAAGTACAAGGTCTCACTCTCTACTTTATTTTGTACAAGGTCTTAATCTCTACTTTATTTAAAGTACAAGGTCTTAATCTCTACTTTATTTTGTACAAGGTCTTAATCTCTACTTTATTTAAAGTACAAGGTCTTAATCTCTACTTTATTTTGTACAAGGTCTTAATCTCTACTTTATTTAAAGTACAAGGTCTTAATCTCTACTTTATTTTGTACAAGGTCTTAATCTCTACTTTATTTAAAGTACAATGTCTTAATCTCTACTTTATTTTGTACAAGGTCTTAATCTCTACTTTATTTAAAGTACAAGGTCTTAATCTCTACTTTATTTTGTACAAGGTCTTAATCTCTACTTTATTTAAAGTACAAGGTCTTAATCTCTACTTTATTTTGTACAAGGTCTTAATCTCTACTTTATTTAAAGTACAAGGTCTTAATCTCTACTTTATTTTGTACAAGGTCTTAATCTCTACTTTATTTAAAGTACAAGGTCTTAATCTCTACTTTATTTTGTACAAGGTCTTAATCTCTACTTTATTTAAAGTACAAGGTCTTAATCTCTACTTTATTTTGTACAAGGTCTTAATCTCTACTTTATTCAAAGTACAAGGTCTTAATCTCTACTTTATTTGTACAAGGTCTTAATCTCTACTTTATTTAAAGTACAAGGTCTTAATCTCTACTTTATTTTGTACAAGGTCTTAATCTCTACTTTATTTAAAGTACAAGGTCTTAATCTCTACTTTATTTAAAGTACAAGGTCTTAATCTCTACTTTATTTTGTACAAGGTCTCACTCACTACTTTATTTAAAGTACAGAAGTTATTATTAAGTGGTTATTAAGTTGTATGAAGTTATAATTATAATGATAACAAAAAAAAACCAAAACTATAATGTATTTTAAAATAAACAGTTATCAAGTTTAAGATCAAATATATTAAGTAAGCCTACAAAGTGAAAATGTCTCAAAACATTTGGTGGACACTGTAAACATTTTTTTATCTGGGATCATTAAAACGCGAAACCATTATACGTGCATATTCATAAGACTTGAAATTTTAACTAAGAAACACGACTCGTTGAATTATAGCATTGTATTATAGCCATTGTTATATCCGTAGTTAGACGCTCTACTGACCTAGCTAAATAAAAGTACTAGTGTCACTATGATTTAATATATATACATGTATATACACTGGGGTTCTATGTTTCTTATAAACACATTTTTGTTCATATTTTGCCAATACAATTCATTTTTCATTAAAACCCACATTTTGACAAAAAAGAAGACACCATATAAGAACACGAGTGATGGTTGATGATTAGAATGTATGTTATTTGTGAAACCAACAATATGTGAAGTATGTCTATGTATTATCTAAAAAATCTAAATTTAACATGTGTAAAGAAACTTTTAGAGCCCAGTGTATATATATGTTGATCAATTGTTGACTGTATCTAACGATGTTATCTCGTAGTTTCAGTATTTTACAGTATTACTTAATACTAGAAATATGTTAAAAAAGATATTCTTCGCTGTGTGGGGTTCATTTTGTTTAAAGTATAAATAGTAGTCAGCGAATATAACTTCAAACTACTATAAAATCTCAAATGCACAAAATGTTCTTGTTATAGACCTTGAGCCAGTATATGACATTGCTCCCCCCCAGGGGGAATTTTCAAGGGTATGATTTTCTTAACCCATATGGTGGTAGGCATTCACTGATGAAAGTTTGCAAAGTTCTGTTGGGGCTTTACAGAGTTATGGGACTTTGAAATATCACCCATTCTCATTTTCTGGTCAAATCCATAACAGACCTTGAGCCAGTATATACCCACACGGGGAATTTTCAAGGGTATGATTTTCTTAACCCATATAGTGGTAGGCATTCACTGATTAAAGTTTACAAAGATCTGTTGGGGCTTTACAGAGTTATGGGACTTTGAAATATCGCCCATTCTCATTTTCCAGTCAAATTCATCATATCTTTGAGCCAGTATATGACATTGCTCCCCACATGGGGAATTTTCAAGGATATGATTTTCTTAACCAATGTAGTGGTAGGCATTCACTGATAAAAGTTAACAAAGTTCTGTTGGGGCAATACAGAGTTATGGGACTTTGAATTATCGCTCATTCTCATTTTCCAGTCAAATCCATAATAGACCATGAGCCAGTATATGACATTGCTCCCCACATGGGGAATTTTTAAGGTTATGATTTTCTTAACCCATATAATGTTAGGCATTCACTGATTTAAGTTTACAAAGTTGTGTTGGGGCTTTACAGAGTTATGGGACTTTGAAATATCGCCCATTCTCATGTTCTGGTCAAATCTTTAATAGACCTTGAGCCAGTATATAACATTGCTCCCCACATGGGGAATTTTCAAATGTATGATTTGCTCAACCCATTTAGTGGTAGGCATTCATTGATAAAAGTTTATAAAGTTCTGTTTAAGCCTTACAGAGTTATGTGACTTTGAAATATCGCCCATTCTCATTTTTGGTTTAAACCATAAGTGCTTTTAAAGCAAGTTTAAGACATTGCTCCTTCCTGGGAGTAATTATCTATGGTATATTTTTTAAACCCACATGAAAGTAACAGTTCACTGATAAAAACTTTGCAAAGTTCTGTTGGGGCTTTACAGAGTTATGTGACTTTGAAATATCGCTCATTCTCATTTTTGGTTTAAACCATAAGTGCTTTTTTTAAAGCCAGTATATGACATCGCTCCTCCTGGAAGTAATTATCTATGGTATGATTATTAAACCCACATGGTAGTTGCAATTCACTTATAAAAGTTTGCAAAGTTTTGTTGGGGCTTTACAGAGTTCTGGGACTTTTAACTTCATGACCCCCTATGGCCATTTTCTATGCCAAAATGTTCTTATTACTGTCCTCCGGTATTCTATTTCGACGCATCTTAATTATGAAGCCATTTTGTTTTTGACAACGATTTGGATTTTGGGTTACCCTGTAACATCATTCCTGTGCATTTCCGATAGTAAGCAGTGTGGTGATTTCTTAACACCAATATGTGAGGAGGCAGGGATTTTGAGGGACTCTTTTCATACCTCTTTTCAACACAAAAAAATGGTGCTTTTTCCTATTACGTTCTTAGTTTAGTTTTGAACATGCCATTTTTTCTAAAACAATAAATATAACAGACAGATTGGCGTCCCTTATTTCTTGCTATTTCAAGAGAGTCACTTGACAGGTAGAGTACTTTCGTTTTGGCAAGACTAAAAATAGAAACAAATCAAATGCATCGTTTCTCTGTTCTCTTTTGTCAGCCATATAGGAAATCTCCACTTTACATATTTTTATTTCTTGATTTTAATGATAACTTTCAGTTATTAATAAAAGTTTTACAAGATGGACAAATGAATAAAGTATTTACAGGAAGGGTCATTCGTTAGTCAGACTAAATAAATTTTACACATATTTGAATAAAAGCACCTATTTTCTATGGTAACGTATGTTTCTATACGGACCACACTAATAAAACTTTATTTTTTTCGTCTGTATTTGTATGTTTGTCTATGATTTAAGCACTTTAGGAAGGCAAAGGGTTGATACTGGAAATACATATACCACAAAATGATAAATTCAGAACGCCCCTTCGCTCAAATATGACTTAAATTTTAGATCAACTTAAGGAAAATTACAGAAATACATTTATAAACCTTGAAACAATGACTTTCAAACTTGGGAAAATTGAAAGAAACTTAAGTACCATAGCCGTGAACAGTCAACATAAATGAATACATTTTAAAAGTTTATATACTTAACTCACCGAAAAGTTCATAATTATGAATGCCTAAAGAAAGAAATAGGTAGTAACGTATGTTACAACAACACTGTTTAAACTATCACATCCCAATTTTATCTGTCACACCCAGGACAACAGTTTAAATAATTTAATGGTAGCACAAACTATTCTCTATGTACTATGTCATATCTAAATACTGTTATTTACATCAATAAGGATTGCCTTCAAAATTAAGAGAAACATGTTAAAATTAAGAGTTTAAAAGGTTACAAATTAGTCTCAGAAAAGCATAACAGATCAATTGTGTTCAAAGTTCATGTAGTAATTCACTTTGAAGTAAAAATCAAAACGTTCTCCTAGATATTCCATTAGGTACTGGCACACTTATTTCATATAAAAAGTCACATCCCCAAGGGTTTGCCATTGGATAAGAGATCGGCGTTGTTGCATGAACGATGTGTTTGCTTCCTTATCATTATCAATTTGTTGTACCATGCTTATGTACCATGTTCCCTTAAATATTTCTGCAACAAAAGCTTCCGATGTATTATAGTTCATCTACGACAAAAAATAAATTCCGACATAAATTGTGCTGTTTTTGTTGTAAGGAATTACAACAACCTGTGGTTACGTGTGTTTATAAAAGTCCAACTACATTATTTCGCTGCTGTTGAATTCAACAGACATTTTGTGTTCCTTTACACTCAAAGACATGGTATAAAAGAAACATTCAGAACTTAAACGTTTCAAGTTTACAAAAAAGCGAAACATTGTGAAACAAGCAAACAAACAAGCATCAACTATGATACATTTCATATGAAACATACCTTACCAAACGTAACGTATGTTTCAATTCATAAAACCATGTTTTATTGAATAAGAAGCGAACAAAGGACGCTTTGGTTACATTTGAGATTTGGTTACATCTAGTAAGAATTGAAGTAACAAATGAATTGCAAAAATATCGATTTGAGTATTGCTATGAAGGATTCTATGCTTATATTGCATGCAATGGTTAAAAAATCTTCATAGTTTAATTTATCAAAGCCATTGAGATGCACACAGTTTCATGTTTTTTTAGTCTGGTTGAAGATGTCATATATTTTTCAATGAGATAATAACGACTTTATTCATTGTGGATAACATTTTTGGTGTAAACCAATTTTCAATATGTCATCGTTTAACCCTTCTCCGCATTGTAAGATCGGTATATCATTTTAACGGTAACGTATGTTACATCACGTATGTTACATTTGATACTTTAGACAGCATTATCTCTAGACGATCCTGAGGAATGGCAAAAGTAGTAATCATAAAATGAAGAGTTCATTAGAGAGACTAATTAGTAAACGTGAATTCAACTAAGATATTTAACATTAGTTGAAAAACCATGGTCACGTATGTTTCATGTTTAAATGTCTACCCGAAAATTTTGCTAAAATGTGAAATTTAATGAAATGTCATTGAATACTTAATGACAATCGTTTTTATTTCATATATATTCATATCTGATCTTATGTTTTAAAATATTTTACAAGTATGATATCTTTTCCAATTTGAAAAAAAATGGATTTTTTATGGTTATGTATGTTTCAACACTCTTGGCGACAAAGTTTAAGAGCTGTGTGTAAGTTAATATTTCTGGGGAACAAGATAAAAATCGTATTCTTACATACAACAACATTGTATATCTTAAAAAGCAAGTGTATGATGACTACTTTATGTGGCTATGTTTCATAGTCTGCGCTCAAAGGCACAGTAACGTATGTTACATTTTAAGGTACTTATGAGCTCAGTATCAACAGCAATTTCCTTTATAAAACACAAAAGACACATTTTCTTTTTAATTGACAAACAATATCAAGAGAACTTGGTGTTGCAAACATGATTTAATGGTTTTTGCAAAAATAAATCGATAAAAATGGAACAAAAAATGCTATTTACCTATACAATTAAAAGTTGATTTTCTCAGCAATGCCCCACTGGAAACTTGCAAACTTTGTACTGTTGTACTCAGGACAAATAGGGGAATAAAAAAATATGGTTCTTGAAAATTCCCCCTGGGGGGGGGGAGCAAAAGTGTATCTGGCTCACGGCCTATTATGAACGTGTACAAAGTTCAACTAAAATTTATATTCATCCTTAGTAATTTTAGGCACTGCTTGATAATTTTTTGAGACCAGCATATAGAAAATTTAAGACCGTATACTAAACTTCATTCCGGGACAACCAATGATTTCAAATATTTTATTCATTTCTCAATACCGGAAGAGAACGTCATTGGGCAAACAGAAATGGTAGAGCAAATAGTATTGGTTAAAATATAGGTCAAAATTAGCTTAGACAGCGGCGCCGAATAAAATGTGAAACATGTACTTATGTCTGCGTGACAAATTTTGTGGAAACACTTTTCCATATTTTTAATACAGCTAAATCTGTCAAAGTATTGCTTTTGGGATAACAATGTTCACTTGTTAAAAGATAAACCTAAATACATACAGAAACTCCGTAAAAAAATATTTGAATGATTGCATTAACATGTATCTATAGAAAGTTCATTTCTATTGCAAGAATGATGTATAAAAACAGAATAAAAATGAATAGCCTAATGAACAGTTTTTATATAAAATTTGATAACTATTTATTTAGAAATGCTCATAAGTTTTGCTATTATAGTTTTTGATTATCTTTTTACTTGTAAATGAGACAATAAAATAGCTTAAAAGCTATGTTACAGAAGATAAATACAACTGGCATAGTTTCGGAGGCTTTGAAATGTCAAATGCCAAATCTTATAAATGTGTTGCAATCATGATTTTTTTTTAATTTGCCATACACCTTACTTAAAAACATGTATATGAAAAATAATGATTCTACAAAAAAAATCGTCAAAATTTAAAAATAATGTGGTAAATTTCTTTTGTCTCCAAATTTTTGAAGGGTACTGTAGTCGGTGCGTTTCAGTCCATGAACTGCAATTAGCAAAACATTGTTTTCGTGAAAGATTCTTTGTTTACAATATAAATTTAAAAAATACATTACCGTGCTCATAATGTCATAAAATTCACTTTTTCTCTCCAGTGTCTGGCTACTATTTCCTTCCATTGTTTCCGGTAAGGGTTGGTATGAGTATATGACATTTGGATTGTCAGTAAATATTGAATATGTAAGGAGCATCAGAAACACAAATATACAAACATAGGCCACTGTGCATTTAGTAAAATTATTGAGTTTACATTCTGACCGAAACATGGTGGTCATATTAACAGTTTAACTAATTATATGATCTTCTTCTTCTTCTTCTTATGATGTAATAAAGTCAGTAAATCATAATAACAAGTCTGCCTTTCACACATATGCAGTGTAACCTCTGCAGAGCGACTTTCGGCGGAGTTTGAAAAAACTGCCGCTCTGCAGATAATCTATTCCAAATTACTCTTCCAGCCCTTTCTTTTGTATTATGTTTGTCTATGGTCGCCGTCTGCTCATTGCAAATTGGTGTTGCTTTTGTCTTGTGTAAAGTGTAGCGTTAGACGAATAAATACTTTGAATATGTGCCATAATATTGCTGACTTACTTTTTACCTCATAAACTTATGTGTCCAAAATTAAAAGTACAATAACATGTTGCTTTTAATAAATTGATTTATAGTCACATTGGTTGTTATAAACACGTGTATAACCGTATACACGCATACGGAAACTCACGATTTAATGTAAGTAAAGTGTGTAATTGTAATAATAGTCCAGTTAATACAGCTAAAAAATAGGCTAACCTAGACAAAATTGCAACAGAATTTATTTTTGTACCATGTGAAAGTTCGTATTCATAGTAATATCCCAAAAAAGTTGCACTCAAAAATTCGAGGGGAAAGTCCTTTTTTGGACAAAAACGTTAAACATGAACAAAAATGTGGATTAGCTCCCTTTACAACTATCTTTTATCATATACAAATGAAAACTCATTTTGGATTAGCTCCCTTTATAACTATCTATTATCATTTACGAATGAAAACAATTGTAAAAATACAACTTATTATTCAAATTCTTTTTAAATACAAAATTCAAAAAGGTCATTTTTTTATTTTTTTTTTATAAATGTGTCAAAAAAGATTTTAAAACGAGTCATTTATCTGGAATCTGCTTTACATGTATCTTTAATGCGTTTGTACTATAACTAGTGCTTGTACTATAATTAGTATAACAATAATAAATAAGAGACATAATTGTTCAGTTTTGGGATAAAAGTACTAAAATAATATCTAAAAGTGCGAATTTTTGAAATCAAATCGTATACAATTTTCAAAAATCATAATTGATAATAACTTTTAGTTTACTACAAATGTGTCTAAAAAGGGTTTAAATGTCATTGATATGAATGTAATTATCATTTAATGAACTAATGTGATTAAAGTACCAACACAATACCTGAAACTATGAATTTTTGGAATCAGCTTCTCGTGTATCGATTACAAAAGCAGATTTAATAGTCAACAAATGCTTCCAAACAAGTGTTGTAGTTCATGCTACTACACGTATGTAATACAGATGAATAATAGGTATTACATAAATAAATATTTAAAATATCATTTGTTACTTTTGTAACTGTTTTTACACATGAAATGTTGTAACAGTATACATTTGTTACGGAATGTACTTAGTTACGTTCTGTTTTTTATAAACTGAGGTTTAGCTTTTGATCATTGTCACTGTCGGTATTTTCGCTATCAGAGGCTTAACTAGATCTTAACACTGTGCAAATGATTGAACAAACAAGTCCGTCATCGAATAACTTTAAGATATCTTCAGGGACAGACTATAACTTAGTCTTTACAGGCTGAACATTTCCATTAACAGAATCACATCCCTACTCACATGGAATTAATACTGTGTTGTCCTTTCATATTGCGTCAAATGTTTAAAACAAGCTTTTAATTTTGCACGCACGATGTTGCATTGACTACTTTAGTAGCAAACTATTGCAAAGGGAGGTTGTTCGTGTGGCCAAATCATAATGAACAATAGAGCATAATGATCTCTCGCCAGTTTTGATGTCTACATCCTTTGTGATGTCTATATATATTTGAACGGCTTCTTTGAACTCGGTGTAAGTTCTGCGAAGTTTTAAAATTACTGATTTTACAATGTTAATTATGTTAAAGCTGTCAGGCATCCAATTAAGGTATGCATGAAAGATAGAGAAGTAAACACAGCATGGGACTTTTTTTAATTTAGCCAAGTCCCGTTCTCGACTTTCCTTACTTTGTCAGACCTGAAGACAATGTTTTGGTCAAACAGGTTAGTACGGCGGCACAACAAAACCAACAACAGTTTATAATTTTAAATAATGACGGAGGAAAAGCTATACGTAACTCATACACAAAAAAAGTAAAAAAATCGTTTAAGCTCAAATATATAGTGTGATGCTATTTTCATGAGTAAATGAAACAAATAATATATCAAGTGAATTAAGCTTAACTTGGTTATCATCTCGTTTTTTAAAACAATTTTATGAGATAACATTAATTTGTGGAGTTTAAAGTTTCGTACTCAGCACTCAGACAACAAAAATATCGTGACACAAATTTAACACTAAACATGATCAATTTTGGTCCTAATGCGCTACCGTAGTAAAATATTTCTATTTGTCAAGGTCGTCACCAAAAACGGTATTTTTAATTAATTTACTGTCATATATAAAATATATTAAATATAGGTGTTTATGTTCACATCGGAAAGTCAACTCAGAAGCAAAATACTACCGGCTTCCATTACTTTTTGTGACCCAAAAGCTATATTCACTGCGGGACAGAAGTACGGAAGCGTTGCAGCGCCTTGTAATATAAGTAGAAAATGCATTATTTAAAATTCATTTTTCATCACTTTCCCCTCTTTATTTGGAGTGCAACTTTTTGGTGTGTGTTATTGTATTGATGGTCTTTCGCATAGTATAATTATATATTCTTTTGCAATTTTGTCTAGGTCAAAAGCTGTATTGACTGGACTATAATAAGGCAGTTCAAGCTTAGGTTAATTCTGTTGGACTATACGACATTTAACCCAACAAAACATATAATGTGGAGTTTGAAACAAATGAAAAATACACAAATATGGTTCTTACCTTGACACAGGATCTCGAAAAATAATTATTATTTTAGCATCTGGCGTGATATGTTTCAAGTAATGGAAATTTGTATATTTTGGTTCTTTAAGTCCTATATTGCCAGGTAACTTCGACCAATGAGAATGCATATGGAAATTGGCTGGAGTACCGTCTCCTAGAAATAAAATTAAAGTAGCGGGACTCAAGAAATCTGTCTTGCACATTAAAACTTAACAGACCTAAGAAGGTAGCAATTCAAGACATGTTAACAAATATGAATACAACATGGCAGTCCAATTTCAATAGTCAAGAATTACTTGTCTTTTTTGCAATAGCGCAGCTGACACACACTGTCGAGAAAAACAATTCATTTCAATACGTAAAAGGTTACGGTTTAACCGCGGGTATCATTGCAAGATTGACAGCATGTATACATGTTAACAAAAAATGCAAGTTTGACAGTATTTGATATTACTTTTACAAAATATATTATATAGCAAGTTACGGGATTTCATAGTCTTAGATGGTATACAGTATAAACTCTGCAGAGGGGCCCTCTACTCAACAAATCCTCTGCTCAAAAAGTCTTATGATAATTCCCCTAGGAATAATTGTAATTTAAATAAACCTCTGCAGAGCAAAAACCTCTGCTCTGAGCAACAACACACATTAGTCCCTCTCAGCTTCATATAGTACCATAACAAACAAAAGAAAAACAACTATAAAGCATTTCAAAATAAATGGAAGTCGAATAAGGGACTTTAGTCAGTTATTTCCCCTTGTATACTCTTCAAAAACGGTAGGTCCAATTAGTTGGATTATTTGGATTTACCCTTACTTTCCAATGTCAATTTGCAAAAATGAATCTTACATAACTTTTTTATAATTCATTTAATTTGTTTGAAATTCAAGCTAAGTATTTTTAGGATAAAGAACTATCTAAATTTCATCAATTCAGTAATTATCTTCATTAACAATAAAGATATTAGATGAAATATTTTGTTATCCTTACATAGGACTTCAGGATAAAGTCCGAGGATTCCAACTGTACGGACCTACTTACCAATTGGATTGCTTTATATTTTATAAGGGGAAGATAACTGACTAAAGTTCCTAATTGTTGATAAAGCCTATGTAGTCGGCTTACAAAGTGAACATGTCTCCATACTTTTTGTGGGTACTGTAGACAAATGTTTAGCATGACCAGTCAGCTCTCCAGCAATCGGATTAAAACCCGATCTAAAATTTTACCGCTCGCATACTCGCTAATTTAGATCTGGCCTTTTTCAAACGAAGGTCACGTTCAGGTGACCTTTTCTCATCGTAATATTCATGACAAAATTGTTATGATACGTAACTTGTTTAAATCGTCTACGTCACGCAATTTAAAATGAGCCACCCAATCGCAGACTGTGAATAATACCGCTGTTAAATGTGCATGAAACCTTGGTCTAAAAATAGAAATTACGAAATCAAAATGTGATTAATAGTGTTTTCGTCTAGATGAAAGCTACGCATTGATTGGTCGACACAAAGTTCATCTCGACGTGACCTTGCATTGACTAAGTAGAGATCCAGTACGATAACGCGAGTAGAACAGGATCTCTGTTTACGGAGATTGGCTCTTCAGATGCCAACCAGTGTTATTTGTTATAATTCGACTAACTGTTCATGAACTATGACTTACTTACCTGTAACTTTTCTTGTAAGAACATCATCGTCGGTTTTTACATTTACTGAACTTTTGATAGTGAACGTCGGTTTATTGAACATTGTCACATAAAAACCAACACTGTCGGGTTTAATGTTTGACGTTCGTAACATTCCTGAAAAAACGTCCATATCTTTTTAAGATTAATGTGTAACCCCATGTTAAAAGAATGACTATGCTACCTACTAATCCAAGCATGTGCACTACATAGCATCGCACATACTTTGCAATAAAACATATCACAAAGCGAGCAGTACTATGTGACTTCGTGTGAGTTGGAGATCAATGTTTCAAAACGAATGACCGACAATTGAGGTGTTTTTTTCATGTTTTTTTTTTACCATTTACAAGGGGTAAATTTAGAGCAACGGCTCTTTCTTATAAAAATTCCATTTACAAGTACGGCATAATCATGGAACTCCTCGTCCATTCACTAAAAATAACTTCGGTAGACTCCATTTTCGAACTGCCTTTGTGTCATATGCCCAAGCAAATACTGTAACCGGTGTTGAAGTAAACATACCCATGATCAATTAGGTGGTAATACATGTATCGCTCGCTTTTAATCCATAAATTTTAAATGCACGATCCAATGATATCCGTTGAACAACAAATAATCAAATATATAGCTAGGAAATGTATTTAAAAAGCCTTATGTGTTTACGACAAGAACTATAGTGCGTACAAAAAAACAAAACACTGTTTATAATAACAATCCACTATAGTGCGTACAAAAACAAAACGTGTTTTGGTAAACATTAAAATTGAGACAATTCATTTGAGGGGTAGGCAGTATTAAAAACATTTGTGTAATTCATTTTAACAAAATTAGCATGGATAAACCATCATTACACCAACAACTATGACACTTGTAATACATATCACAATTGTTTATTTTAAAGTCATCCTGGGCATCCCTTGTCGAGGGTTAGTTCACTGTATTGTTATTATAAACAGTGTTTTGTTTTTTTTGTACGCACTATACGAGGGACGCTCAGGATGACAATAACATAAACATGTGATATGTTTTACGATTGTCTTAGTTGTTAGTGTAATGGAAAAGATTTTTACCAACACAAGCATGATTTACCAACAAATGGTGGTATCCATCATGCTAATTTTGTTAAAATAAATTACACACATTTTTTTCATCACTGCCTACCCCAGAAATAGATTGTCTCATTTCTAATGTTTACCAAAACACGTTTTGTTTTTGCGCACTATATTTTGCATAACCGTTACATGCTTCGCCTGTGTTTCGTCTCGCGTATGTAGTAAAACAACCAGTATTATTGGTGGACACACACTAACCCTTCCGAGATTATTCATTCAATGTATGGTCGAGGTGTTCCGAATGGCATGTACAGGGCATTTCACATTATCGTCGGATACATAGTAAAATGATATGAACAAATCACGTGCATGTTTTGGATATTAGACATTTTACACACACAGCCACGTGGTAATTTTATCATGAATATAGTACATGTATATGGCTATAGAACAGCAAAAATAGGCCCCTCATCCTGGTGTCCCGAGGTTTGCACGCGTTTTTTGGTACCTGAATGTAGTTACTTACTTGTTTAAACACATTTTCCCGATGCCCTACGTAGTTAGCAACCTATTTACACAAAAATCATACCTGCGCAGTGAGATGCGCAGTGGCTACAGGGCCCCAAAGTCGCCCCTCATCCTGGTGTCCCGAGATTTGCACGGGTATTCTCGGTACCTAAACGTGGTGGGTTTGGTGTTTAAACACGTTTTTCAGGTGCCCTAGATGGTTAGCAACCTAACTGCAAAAAATCACATTCGCACACCGAGGTGCGCCATGGCAACAGAGCCGCAAAGTATACCGTGCAATATGGCTATATATGGCTATAGAACAGCAAAAATAGGCCCCTCATCCTGGTGTCCCGAGGTTTGCACGCGTTTTTTGGTACCTGAATGTAGTTACTTACTTGTTTAAACACATTTTCCCGATGCCCTACGTAGTTAGCAACCTATTTACACAAAAATCATACCTGCGCAGTGAGATGCGCAGTGGCTACAGGGCCCCAAAGTCGCCCCTCATCCTGGTGTCCCGAGATTTGCACGGGTATTCTCGGTACCTAAACGTGGTGGGTTTGGTGTTTAAACACGTTTTTCAGGTGCCCTAGATGGTTAGCAACCTAACTGCAAAAAATCACATTCGCACACCGAGGTGCGCCATGGCAACAGAGCCGCAAAGTATACCGTGCAATATGGCTATCTATGGCTATAGAACAGCAAAAATAGGCCCCTCATCCTGGTGTCCCGAGGTTTGCACGCGTTTTTTGGTACCTGAATGTAGTTACTTACTTGTTTAAACACATTTTCCCGATGCCCTACGTAGTTAGCAACCTATTTACACAAAAATCATACCTGCGCAGTGAGATGCGCAATGGCTACAGGGCCCCAAAGTCGCCCCTCATCCTGGTGTCCCGAGATTTGCACGGGTATTCTCGGTACCTAAACGTGGTGGGTTTGGTGTTTAAACACGTTTTTCAGGTGCCCTAGATGGTTAGCAACCTAACTGCAAAAAATCACATTCGCACACCGAGGTGGGCCATGGCAACAGAGCCGCAAAGTATACCGTGCAATATGGCTATATATGGCTATAGAACAGCAAAAATAGGCCCCTCATCCTGGTGTCCCGAGGTTTGCACGCGTTTTTTGGTACCTGAATGTAGTTACTTACTTGTTTAAACACATTTTCCCGATGCCCTACGTAGTTAGCAACCTATTTACACAAAAATCATACCTGCGCAGTGAGATGCGCAGTGGCTACAGGGCCCCAAAGTCGCCCCTCATCCTGGTGTCCCGAGATTTGCACGGGTATTCTCGGTACCTAAACGTGGTGGGTTTGGTGTTTAAACACGTTTTTCAGGTGCCCTAGATGGTTAGCAACCTAACTGCAAAAAATCACATTCGCACACCGAAATGTGCCATGGCAACAGAGCCGCAAAGTATACCGTGCAATATGGCTATATATGGCTATAGAACAGCAAAAATAGGCCCCTCATCCTGGTGTCCCGAGGTTTGCACGCGTTTTTTGGTACCTGAATGTAGTTACTTACTTGTTTAAACACATTTTCCCGATGCCCTACGTAGTTAGCAACCTATTTACACAAAAATCATACCTGCGCAGTGAGATGCGCAGTGGCTACAGGGCCCCAAAGTCGCCCCTCATCCTGGTGTCCCGAGATTTGCACGGGTATTCTCGGTACCTAAACGTGGTGGGTTTGGTGTTTAAACACGTTTTTCAGGTGCCCTAGATGGTTAGCAACCTAACTGCAAAAAATCACATTCGCACACCGAGGTGCGCCATGGCAACAGAGCCGCAAAGTATACCGTGCAGTATGGCTATATATGGCTATAGAACAGCAAAAATAGGCCCCTCATCCTGGTGTCCCGAGGTTTGCACGCGTTTTTTGGTACCTGAATGTAGTTACTTACTTGTTTAAACACATTTTCCCGATGCCCTACGTAGTTAGCAACCTATTTACACAAAAATCATACCTGCGCAGTGAGATGCGCAGTGGCTACAGGGCCCCAAAGTCGCCCCTCATCCTGGTGTCCCGAGATTTGCACGGGTATTCTCGGTACCTAAACGTGGTGGGTTTGGTGTTTAAACACGTTTTTCAGGTGCCCTAGATGGTTAGCAACCTAACTGCAAAAAATCACATTCGCACACCGAGGTGCGCCATGGCAACAGAGCCGCAAAGTATACCGTGCAATATGGCTATATATGGCTATAGAACAGCAAAAATAGGCCCCTCATCCTGGTGTCCCGAGGTTTGCACGCGTTTTTTGGTACCTGAATGTAGTTACTTACTTGTTTAAACACATTTTCCCGATGCCCTACGTAGTTAGCAACCTATTTACACAAAAATCATACCTGCGCAGTGAGATGCGCAGTGGCTACAGGGCCCCAAAGTCGCCCCTCATCCTGGTGTCCCGAGATTTGCACGGGTATTCTCGGTACCTAAACGTGGTGGGTTTGGTGTTTAAACACGTTTTTCCGGTGCCCTAGATGGTTAGCAACCTAACTGCAAAAAATCACATTCGCACACCGAGGTGCGCCATGGCAACAGAGCCGCAAAGTATACCGTGCAATATGGCTATATATGGCTATAGAACAGCAAAAATAGGCCCCTCATCCTGGTGTCCCGAGGTTTGCACGCGTTTTTTTGGTACCTGAATGTAGTTACTTACTTGTTTAAACACATTTTCCCGATGCCCTACGTAGTTAGCAACCTATTTACACAAAAATCATACCTGCGCAGTGAGATGCGCAGTGGCTACAGGGCCCCAAAGTCGCCCCTCATCCTGGTGTCCCGAGATTTGCACGGGTATTCTCGGTACCTAAACGTGGTGGGTTTGGTGTTTAAACACGTTTTTCAGGTGCCCTAGATGGTTAGCAACCTAACTGCAAAAAATCACATTCGCACACCGAGGTGCGCCATGGCAACAGAGCCGCAAAGTATACCGTGCAATATGGCTATATATGGCTATAGAACAGCAAAAATAGGCCCCTCATCCTGGTGTCCCGAGGTTTGCACGCGTTTTTTGGTACCTGAATGTAGTTACTTACTTGTTTAAACACATTTTCCCGATGCCCTACGTAGTTAGCAACCTATTTACACAAAAATCATACCTGCGCAGTGAGATGCGCAGTGGCTACAGGGCCCCAAAGTCGCCCCGCATCCTGGTGTCCCGATATTTGCACGGGTATTCTCGGTACCTAAACGTGGTGGGTTTGGTGTTTAAACACGTTTTTCAGGTGCCCTAGATGGTTAGCAACCTAACTGCAAAAAATCACATTCGCATACCGAGGTGCGCCATGGCAACAGAGCCGCAAAGTATACCGTGCAATATGGCTATATATGGCTATAGAACAGCAAAAATAGGCCCCTCATCCTGGTGTCCCGAGGTTTGCACGCGTTTTTTGGTACCTGAATGTAGTTACTTACTTGTTTAAACACATTTTCCCGATGCCCTACGTAGTTAGCAACCTATTTACACAAAAATCATACCTGCGCAGTGAGATGCGCAGTGGCTACAGGGCCCCAAAGTCGCCCCTCATCCTGGTGTCCCGAGATTTGCACGGGTATTCTCGCTACCTAAACGTGGTGGGTTTGGTGTTTAAACACGTTTTTCAGGTGCCCTAGATGGTTAGCAACCTAACTGCAAAAAATCACATTCGCACACCGAGGTGCGCCATGGCAACAGAGCCGCAAAGTATACCGTGCAATATGGCTATATATGGCTATAGAACAGCAAAAATAGGCCCCTCATCCTGGTGTCCCGAGGTTTGCACGCGTTTTTTGGTACCTGAATGTAGTTACTTACTTGTTTAAACACATTTTCCCGATGCCCTACGTAGTTAGCAACCTATTTACACAAAAATCATACCTGCGCAGTGAGATGCGCAGTGGCTACAGGGCCCCAAAGTCGCCCCTCATCCTGGTGTCCCGAGATTTGCACGGGTATTCTCGGTACCTAAACGTGGTGGGTTTGGTGTTTAAACACGTTTTTCAGGTGCCCTAGATGGTTAGCAACCTAACTGCAAAAAATCACATTCGCACACCGAGGTGCGCCATGGCAACAGAGCCGCAAAGTATACCGTGCAATATGGCTATATATGGCTATAGAACAGCAAAAATAGGCCCCTCATCCTGGTGTCCCGAGGTTTGCACGCGTTTTTTGGTACCTGAATGTAGTTACTTACTTGTTTAAACACATTTTCCCGATGCCCTACGTAGTTAGCAACCTATTTACACAAAAATCATACCTGCGCAGTGAGATGCGCAGTGGCTACAGGGCCCCAAAATCGCCCCTCATCCTGGTGTCCCGAGATTTGCACGGGTATTCTCGGTACCTAAACGTGGTGGGTTTGGTGTTTAAACACGTTTTTCAGGTGCCCTAGATAGTTAGCAACCTAACTGCAAAAAATCACATTCGCACACCGAGGTGCGCCATGGCAACAGAGCCGCAAAGTATACCGTGCAATATGGCTATATATGGCTATAGAACAGCAAAAATAGGCCCCTCATCCTGGTGTCCCGAGGTTTGCACGCGTTTTTTGGTACCTGAATGTAGTTACTTACTTGTTTAAACACATTTTCCCGATGCCCTACGTAGTTAGCAACCTATTTACACAAAAATCATACCTGCGCAGTGAGATGCGCAGTGGCTACAGGGCCCCAAAGTCGCCCCTCATCCTGGTGTCCCGAGATTTGCACGGGTATTCTCGGTACCGAAACGTGGTGCGTTTGGTGTTTAAACACGTTTTTCCGGTGCCCTAGATGGTTAGCAACCTAACTGCAAAAAATCACATTCGCACACCGAGGTGCGCCATGGCAACAGAGCCGCAAATTATACCGTGCAATATGGCTATATATGGCTATAGAACAGCAAAAATAGGCCCCTCATCCTGGTGTCCCGAGGTTTGCACGCGTTTTTTGGTACCTGAATGTAGTTACTTACTTGTTTAAACACATTTTCCCGATGCCCTACGTAGTTAGCAACCTATTTACACAAAAATCATACCTGCGCAGTGAGATGCGCAGTGGCTACAGGGCCCCAAAGTCGCCCTCATCCTGGTGTCCCGAGATTTGCACGGGTATTCTCGGTACCTAAACGTGGTGGGTTTGGTGTTTAAACACGTTTTTCAGGTGTCCTAGATGGTTAGCAACCTAACTGCAAAAAATCACATTCGCACACCGAGGTGCGCCATGGCAACAGAGCCGCAATGTATACCGTGCAATATGGCTATATATGGCTATAGAACAGCAAAAATAGGCCCCTCATCCTGGTGTCCCGAGGTTTGCACGCGTTTTTTGGTACCTGAATGTAGTTACTTACTTGTTTAAACACATTTTCCCGATGCCCTACGTAGTTAGCAACCTATTTACACAAAAATCATACCTGCGCAGTGAGATGCGCAGTGGCTACAGGGCCCCAAAGTCGCCCCTCATCCTGGTGTCCCGAGATTTGCACGGGTATTCTCGGTACCTAAACGTGGTGGGTTTGGTGTTTAAACACGTTTTTCCGGTGCCCTAGATGGTTAGCAACCTAACTGCTAAAAATCACATTCGCACACCGAGGTGCGCCATGGCAACAGAGCCGCAAAGTATACCGTGCAATATGGCTATATATGGCTATAGAACAGCAAAAATAGGCCCCTCATCCTGGTGTCCCGAGGTTTGCACGCGTTTTTTGGTACCTGAATGTAGTTACTTACTTGTTTAAACACATTTTCCCGATGCCCTACGTAGTTAGCAACCTATTTACACAAAAATCATACCTGCGCAGTGAGATGCGCAGTGGCTACAGGGCCCCAAAGTCGCCCCTCATCCTGGTGTCCCGAGATTTGCACGGGTATTCTCGCTACCTAAACGTGGTGGGTTTGGTGTTTAAACACGTTTTTCAGGTGCCCTAGATGGTTAGCAACCTAACTGCAAAAAATCACATTCGCACACCGAGGTGCGCCATGGCAACAGAGCCGCAAAGTATACCGTGCAATATGGCTATATATGGCTATAGAACAGCAAAAATAGGCCCCTCATCCTGGTGTCCCGAGGTTTGCACGCGTTTTTTGGTACCTGAATGTAGTTACTTACTTGTTTAAACACATTTTCCCGATGCCCTACGTAGTTAGCAACCTATTTACACAAAAATCATACCTGCGCAGTGAGATGCGCAGTGGCTACAGGGCCCCAAAGTCGCCCCTCATCCTGGTGTCCCGAGATTTGCACGGGTATTCTCGGTACCTAAACGTGGTGGGTTTGGTGTTTAAACACGTTTTTCAGGTGCCCTAGATGGTTAGCAACCTAACTGCAAAAAATCACATTCGCACACCGAGGTGCGCCATGGCAACAGAGCCGCAAAGTATACCGTGCAATATGGCTATATATGGCTATAGAACAGCAAAAATAGGCCCCTCATCCTGGTGTCCCGAGGTTTGCACGCGTTTTTTGGTACCTGAATGTAGTTACTTACTTGTTTAAACACATTTTCCCGATGCCCTACGTAGTTAGCAACCTATTTACACAAAAATCATACCTGCGCAGTGAGATGCGCAGTGGCTACAGGGCCCCAAAATCGCCCCTCATCCTGGTGTCCCGAGATTTGCACGGGTATTCTCGGTACCTAAACGTGGTGGGTTTGGTGTTTAAACACGTTTTTCAGGTGCCCTAGATAGTTAGCAACCTAACTGCAAAAAATCACATTCGCACACCGAGGTGCGCCATGGCAACAGAGCCGCAAAGTATACCGTGCAATATGGCTATATATGGCTATAGAACAGCAAAAATAGGCCCCTCATCCTGGTGTCCCGAGGTTTGCACGCGTTTTTTGGTACCTGAATGTAGTTACTTACTTGTTTAAACACATTTTCCCGATGCCCTACGTAGTTAGCAACCTATTTACACAAAAATCATACCTGCGCAGTGAGATGCGCAGTGGCTACAGGGCCCCAAAGTCGCCCCTCATCCTGGTGTCCCGAGATTTGCACGGGTATTCTCGGTACCGAAACGTGGTGCGTTTGGTGTTTAAACACGTTTTTCCGGTGCCCTAGATGGTTAGCAACCTAACTGCAAAAAATCACATTCGCACACCGAGGTGCGCCATGGCAACAGAGCCGCAAATTATACCGTGCAATATGGCTATATATGGCTATAGAACAGCAAAAATAGGCCCCTCATCCTGGTGTCCCGAGGTTTGCACGCGTTTTTTGGTACCTGAATGTAGTTACTTACTTGTTTAAACACATTTTCCCGATGCCCTACGTAGTTAGCAACCTATTTACACAAAAATCATACCTGCGCAGTGAGATGCGCAGTGGCTACAGGGCCCCAAAGTCGCCCTCATCCTGGTGTCCCGAGATTTGCACGGGTATTCTCGGTACCTAAACGTGGTGGGTTTGGTGTTTAAACACGTTTTTCAGGTGTCCTAGATGGTTAGCAACCTAACTGCAAAAAATCACATTCGCACACCGAGGTGCGCCATGGCAACAGAGCCGCAATGTATACCGTGCAATATGGCTATATATGGCTATAGAACAGCAAAAATAGGCCCCTCATCCTGGTGTCCCGAGGTTTGCACGCGTTTTTTGGTACCTGAATGTAGTTACTTACTTGTTTAAACACATTTTCCCGATGCCCTACGTAGTTAGCAACCTATTTACACAAAAATCATACCTGCGCAGTGAGATGCGCAGTGGCTACAGGGCCCCAAAGTCGCCCCTCATCCTGGTGTCCCGAGATTTGCACGGGTATTCTCGGTACCTAAACGTGGTGGGTTTGGTGTTTAAACACGTTTTTCCGGTGCCCTAGATGGTTAGCAACCTAACTGCTAAAAATCACATTCGCACACCGAGGTGCGCCATGGCAACAGAGCCGCAAAGTATACCGTGCAATATGGCTATATATGGCTATAGAACAGCAAAAATAGGCCCCTCATCCTGGTGTCCCGAGGTTTGCACGCGTTTTTTGGTACCTGAATGTAGTTACTTACTTGTTTAAACACATTTTCCCGATGCCCTACGTAGTTAGCAACCTATTTACACAAAAATCATACCTGCGCAGTGAGATGCGCAGTGGCTACAGGGCCCCAAAGTCGCCCCTCATCCTGGTGTCCCGAGATTTGCACGGGTATTCTCGGTACCTAAACGTGGTGGGTTTGGTGTTTAAACACGTTTTTCAGGTGCCCTAGATGGTTAGCAACCTAACTGCAAAAAATCACATTCGCACACCGAGGTGCGCCATGGCAACAGAGCCGCAAAGTATACCGTGCAATATGGCTATATATGGCTATAGAACAGCAAAAATAGGCCCCTCATCCTGGTGTCCCGAGGTTTGCACGCGTTTTTTGGTACCTGAATGTAGTTACTTACTTGTTTAAACACATTTTCCCCGATGCCCTACGTAGTTAGCAACCTATTTACACAAAAATCATACCTGCGCAGTGAGATGCGCAGTGGCTACAGGGCCCCAAATCGCCCCTCATCCTGGTGTCCCGAGATTTGCACGGGTATTCTCGGTACCTAAACGTGGTGGGTTTGGTGTTTAAACACGTTTTTCAGGTGCCCTAGATGGTTAGCAACCTAACTGCAAAAAATCACATTCGCACACCGAGGTGCGCCATGGCAACAGAGCCGCAAAGTATACCGTGCAATATGGCTATATATGGCTATAGAACAGCAAAAATAGGCCCCTCATCCTGGTGTCCCGAGGTTTGCACGCGTTTTTTGGTACCTGAATGTAGTTACTTACTTGTTTAAACACATTTTCCCGATGCCCTACGTAGTTAGCAACCTATTTACACAAAAATCATACCTGCGCAGTGAGATGCGCAGTGGCTACAGGGCCCCAAAGTCGCCCCTCATCCTGGTGTCCCGAGATTTGCACGGATATTCTCGGTACCTAAACGTGGTGTGTTTGGTGTTTAAACACGTTTTTCCGGTGCCCTAGATGGTTAGCAACCTAACTGCAAAAAATCACATTCGCACACCGAGGTGCGCCATGGCAACAGAGCCGCAAAGTATACCGTGCAATATGGCTATATATGGCTATAGAACAGCAAAAATAGGCCCCTCATCCTGGTGTCCCGAGGTTTGCACGCGTTTTTTGGTACCTGAATGTAGTTACTTACTTGTTTAAACACATTTTCCCGATGCCCTACGTAGTTAGCAACCTATTTACACAAAAATCATACCTGCGCAGTGAGATGCGCAGTGGCTACAGGGCCCCAAAGTCGCCCCTCATCCTGGTGTCCCGAGATTTGCACGGGTATTCTCGCTACCTAAACGTGGTGGGTTTGGTGTTTAAACACGTTTTTCAGGTGCCCTAGATGGTTAGCAACCTAACTGCAAAAAATCACATTCGCACACCGAGGTGCGCCATGGCAACAGAGCCGCAAAGTATACCGTGCAATATGGCTATATATGGCTATAGAACAGCAAAAATAGGCCCCTCATCCTGGTGTCCCGAGGTTTGCACGCGTTTTTTGGTACCTGAATGTAGTTACTTACTTGTTTAAACACATTTTCCCGATGCCCTACGTAGTTAGCAACCTATTTACACAAAAATCATACCTGCGCAGTGAGATGCGCAGTGGCTACAGGGCCCCAAAGTCGCCCCTCATCCTGGTGTCCCGAGATTTGCACGGGTATTCTCGGTACCTAAACGTGGTGGGTTTGGTGTTTAAACACGTTTTTCAGGTGCCCTAGATGGTTAGCAACCTAACTGCAAAAAATCACATTCGCACACCGAGGTGCGCCATGGCAACAGAGCCGCAAAGTATACCGTGCAATATGGCTATATATGGCTATAGAACAGCAAAAATAGGCCCCTCATCCTGGTGTCCCGAGGTTTGCACGCGTTTTTTGGTACCTGAATGTAGTTACTTACTTGTTTAAACACATTTTCCCGATGCCCTACGTAGTTAGCAACCTATTTACACAAAAATCATACCTGCGCAGTGAGATGCGCAGTGGCTACAGGGCCCCAAAGTCGCCCCTCATCCTGGTGTCCCGAGATTTGCACGGGTATTCTCGGTACCTAAACGTGGTGGGTTTGGTGTTTAAACACGTTTTTCAGGTGCCCTAGATGGTTAGCAACCTAACTGCAAAAAATCACATTCGCACACCGAGGTGCGCCATGGCAACAGAGCCGCAAAGTATACCGTGCAATATGGCTATATATGGCTATAGAACAGCAAAAATAGGCCCCTCATCCTGGTGTCCCGAGGTTTGCACGCGTTTTTTGGTACCTGAATGTAGTTACTTACTTGTTTAAACACATTTTCCCGATGCCCTACGTAGTTAGCAACCTATTTACACAAAAATCATACCTGCGCAGTGAGATGCGCAGTGGCTACAGGGCCCCAAAGTCGCCCCTCATCCTGGTGTCCCGAGATTTGCACGGGTATTCTCGGTACCTAAACGTGGTGGGTTTGGTGTTTAAACACGTTTTTCAGGTGCCCTAGATGGTTAGCAACCTAACTGCAAAAAATCACATTCGCACACCGAGGTGCGCCATGGCAACAGAGCCGCAAAGTATACCGTGCAATATGGCTATATATGGCTATAGAACAGCAAAAATAGGCCCCTCATCCTGGTGTCCCGAGGTTTGCACGCGTTTTTTGGTACCTGAATGTAGTTACTTACTTGTTTAAACACATTTTCCCGATGCCCTACGTAGTTAGCAACCTATTTACACAAAAATCATACCTGCGCAGTGAGATGCGCAGTGGCTACAGGGCCCCAAAATCGCCCCTCATCCTGGTGTCCCGAGATTTGCACGGGTATTCTCGGTACCTAAACGTGGTGGGTTTGGTGTTTAAACACGTTTTTCAGGTGCCCTAGATAGTTAGCAACCTAACTGCAAAAAATCACATTCGCACACCGAGGTGCGCCATGGCAACAGAGCCGCAAAGTATACCGTGCAATATGGCTATATATGGCTATAGAACAGCAAAAATAGGCCCCTCATCCTGGTGTCCCGAGGTTTGCACGCGTTTTTTGGTACCTGAATGTAGTTACTTACTTGTTTAAACACATTTTCCCGATGCCCTACGTAGTTAGCAACCTATTTACACAAAAATCATACCTGCGCAGTGAGATGCGCAGTGGCTACAGGGCCCCAAAGTCGCCCCTCATCCTGGTGTCCCGAGATTTGCACGGGTAGTCTCGGTACCGAAACGTGGTGCGTTTGGTGTTTAAACACGTTTTTCCGGTGCCCTAGATGGTTAGCAACCTAACTGCAAAAAATCACATTCGCACACCGAGGTGCGCCATGGCAACAGAGCCGCAAATTATACCGTGCAATATGGCTATATATGGCTATAGAACAGCAAAAATAGGCCCCTCATCCTGGTGTCCCGAGGTTTGCACGCGTTTTTTGGTACCTGAATGTAGTTACTTACTTGTTTAAACACATTTTCCCGATGCCCTACGTAGTTAGCAACCTATTTACACAAAAATCATACCTGCGCAGTGAGATGCGCAGTGGCTACAGGGCCCCAAAGTCGCCCCTCATCCTGGTGTCCCGAGATTTGCACGGGTATTCTCGGTACCTAAACGTGGTGGGTTTGGTGTTTAAACACGTTTTTCAGGTGTCCTAGATGGTTAGCAACCTAACTGCAAAAAATCACATTCGCACACCGAGGTGCGCCATGGCAACAGAGCCGCAATGTATACCGTGCAATATGGCTATATATGGCTATAGAACAGCAAAAATAGGCCCCTCATCCTGGTGTCCCGAGGTTTGCACGCGTTTTTTGGTACCTGAATGTAGTTACTTACTTGTTTAAACAAATTTTCCCGATGCCCTACGTAGTTAGCAACCTATTTACACAAAAATCATACCTGCGCAGTGAGATGCGCAGTGGCTACAGGGCCCCAAAGTCGCCCCTCATCCTGGTGTCCCGAGATTTGCACGGGTATTCTCGGTACCTAAACGTGGTGGGTTTGGTGTTTAAACACGTTTTTCCGGTGCCCTAGATGGTTAGCAACCTAACTGCTAAAAATCACATTCGCACACCGAGGTGCGCCATGGCAACAGAGCCGCAAAGTATACCGTGCAATATGGCTATATATGGCTATAGAACAGCAAAAATAGGCCCCTCATCCTGGTGTCCCGAGGTTTGCACGCGTTTTTTGGTACCTGAATGTAGTTACTTACTTGTTTAAACACATTTTCCCGATGCCCTACGTAGTTAGCAACCTATTTACACAAAAATCATACCTGCGCAGTGAGATGCGCAGTGGCTACAGGGCCCCAAAGTCGCCCCTCATCCTGGTGTCCCGAGATTTGCACGGGTATTCTCGGTACCTAAACGTGGTGGGTTTGGTGTTTAAACACGTTTTTCAGGTGCCCTAGATGGTTAGCAACCTAACTGCAAAAAATCACATTCGCACACCGAGGTGCGCCATGGCAACAGAGCCGCAAAGTATACCGTGCAATATGGCTATATATGGCTATAGAACAGCAAAAATAGGCCCCTCATCCTGGTGTCCCGAGGTTTGCACGCGTTTTTTGGTACTTGAATGTAGTTACTTACTTGTTTAAACACATTTTCCCGATGCCCTACGTAGTTAGCAACCTATTTACACAAAAATCATACCTGCGCAGTGAGATGCGCAGTGGCTACAGGGCCCCAAAGTCGCCCCTCATCCTGGTGTCCCGAGATTTGCACGGGTATTCTCGGTACCTAAACGTGGTGGGTTTGGTGTTTAAACACGTTTTTCAGGTGCCCTAGATGGTTAGCAACCTAACTGCAAAAAATCACATTCGCACACCGAGGTGCGCCATGGCAACAGAGCCGCAAAGTATACCGTGCAATATGGCTATATATGGCTATAGAACAGCAAAAATAGGCCCCTCATCCTGGTGTCCCGAGGTTTGCACGCGTTTTTTGGTACCTGAATGTAGTTACTTACTTGTTTAAACACATTTTCCCGATGCCCTACGTAGTTAGCAACCTATTTACACAAAAATCATACCTGCGCAGTGAGATGCGCAGTGGCTACAGGGCCCCAAAATCGCCCCTCATCCTGGTGTCCCGAGATTTGCACGGGTATTCTCGGTACCTAAACGTGGTGGGTTTGGTGTTTAAACACGTTTTTCAGGTGCCCTAGATGGTTAGCAACCTAACTGCAAAAAATCACATTCGCACACCGAGGTGCGCCATGGCAACAGAGCCGCAAAGTATACCGTGCAATATGGCTATATATGGCTATAGAACAGCAAAAATAGGCCCCTCATCCTGGTGTCCCGAGGTTTGCACGCGTTTTTTGGTACCTGAATGTAGTTACTTACTTGTTTAAACACATTTTCCCGATGCCCTACGTAGTTAGCAACCTATTTACACAAAAATCATACCTGCGCAGTGAGATGCGCAGTGGCTACAGGGCCCCAAAGTCGCCCCTCATCCTGGTGTCCCGAGATTTGCACGGGTATTCTCGGTACCTAAACGTGGTGGGTTTGGTGTTTAAACACGTTTTTCCGGTGCCCTAGATGGTTAGCAACCTAACTGCAAAAAATCACATTCGCACACCGAGGTGCGCCATGGCAACAGAGCCGCAAAGTATACCGTGCAATATGGCTATATATGGCTATAGAACAGCAAAAATAGGCCCCTCATCCTGGTGTCCCGAGGTTTGCACGCGTTTTTTGGTACCTGAATGTAGTTACTTACTTGTTTAAACACATTTTCCCGATGCCCTACGTAGTTAGCAACCTATTTCACAAAAATCATACCTGCGCAGTGAGATGCGCAGTGGCTAGAGGGCCCCAAAGTCGCCCCTCATCCTGGTGTCCCGAGATTTGCACGGGTATTCTCGGTACCTAAACGTGGTGGGTTTGGTGTTTAAACACGTTTTTCAGGTGCCCTAGATGGTTAGCAACCTAACTGCAAAAAATCACATTCGCACACCGAGGTGCGCCATGGCAACAGAGCCGCAAAGTATACCGTGCAATATGGCTATATATGGCTATAGAACAGCAAAAATAGGCCCCTCATCCTGGTGTCCCGAGGTTTGCACGCGTTTTTTGGTACCTGAATGTAGTTACTTACTTGTTTAAACACATTTTCCCGATGCCCTACGTAGTTAGCAACCTATTTACACAAAAATCATACCTGCGCAGTGAGATGCGCAGTGGCTACAGGGCCCCAAAGTCGCCCCGCATCCTGGTGTCCCGAGATTTGCACGGGTATTCTCGGTACCTAAACGTGGTGGGTTTGGTGTTTAAACACGTTTTTCAGGTGCCCTAGATGGTTAGCAACCTAACTGCAAAAAATCACATTCGCATACCGAGGTGCGCCATGGCAACAGAGCCGCAAAATATACCGTGCAATATGGCTATATATGGCTATAGAACAGCAAAAATAGGCCCCTCATCCTGGTGTCCCGAGGTTTGCACGCGTTTTTTGGTACCTGAATGTAGTTACTTACTTGTTTAAACACATTTTCCCGATGCCCTACGTAGTTAGCAACCTATTTACACAAAAATCATACCTGCGCAGTGAGATGCGCAGTGGCTACAGGGCCCCAAAGTCGCCCCCTCATCCTGGTGTCCCGAGATTTGCACGGGTATTCTCGCTACCTAAACGTGGTGGGTTTGGTGTTTAAACACGTTTTTCAGGTGCCCTAGATGGTTAGCAACCTAACTGCAAAAAATCACATTCGCACACCGAGGTGCGCCATGGCAACAGAGCCGCAAAGTATACCGTGCAATATGGCTATATATGGCTATAGAACAGCAAAAATAGGCCCCTCATCCTGGTGTCCCGAGGTTTGCACGCGTTTTTTGGTACCTGAATGTAGTTACTTACTTGTTTAAACACATTTTCCCGATGCCCTACGTAGTTAGCAACCTATTTACACAAAAATCATACCTGCGCAGTGAGATGCGCAGTGGCTACAGGGCCCCAAAGTCGCCCCTCATCCTGGTGTCCCGAGATTTGCACGGGTATTCTCGGTACCTAAACGTGGTGGGTTTGGTGTTTAAACACGTTTTTCAGGTGCCCTAGATGGTTAGCAACCTAACTGCAAAAAATCACATTCGCACACCGAGGTGCGCCATGGCAACAGAGCCGCAAAGTATACCGTGCAATATGGCTATATATGGCTATAGAACAGCAAAAATAGGCCCCTCATCCTGGTGTCCCGAGGTTTGCACGCGTTTTTTGGTACCTGAATGTAGTTACTTACTTGTTTAAACACATTTTCCCCGATGCCCTACGTAGTTAGCAACCTATTTACACAAAAATCATACCTGCGCAGTGAGATGCGCAGTGGCTACAGGGCCCCAAAATCGCCCCTCATCCTGGTGTCCCGAGATTTGCACGGGTATTCTCGGTACCTAAACGTGGTGGGTTTGGTGTTTAAACACGTTTTTCAGGTGCCCTAGATAGTTAGCAACCTAACTGCAAAAAATCACATTCGCACACCGAGGTGCGCCATGGCAACAGAGCCGCAAAGTATACCGTGCAATATGGCTATATATG